>MU224395.1:2105079-2116032 GCA_018584345.1 Thuja plicata
GAAAGGGGAAAGCAAAGAAAACCCCTTGTGACATTATGAATGAGGCATGAAAAGCCTAAGAAGAGGAGAGAGAGAGAGAGCGAATTGCTCATACAATAATTGAGAAGAGGAAGAAACCTCATTCATCAAGGAGAGAAGAAGAGACATCTCTTTAATAGAGATGTGAGAAAGGAGTTGCATGGTAACTCCCATATCTATGTATGCCACATTTCATAAAGTGTGTGCCACTTGTGTTATTTCCTCTTAAGGAGGAATCTAAGGGATACCTTGGTTTATCCCAATTAAATAATACAACCAAGGGATAATAAAAGATACATAAAAAGAATTATCCTCACAAGAGGACAACATAGGTGTAGGGATTCCATAGGAATCTCCTACTTACATAATGCAAGTAAAGATTAATTTCTAACAGATTAGGAAAGATAAAGACTCACTGAAAATCATTCATACAAGGGAGCTGTACCTTTAAATTTTGAGGGAAATTAGTTTTTCAATAACAATTTTCCAACTTTTGTATTCAATTGTTCTTAAGTATTTTGGGTATTTTAGAGTTAAATTCAAAAGAACAATATGTTTACCAATAGATTTTTGGTGACTCTACTGGGGAGACGAACAGTCGTTATACTAGAAGCATATCATGGAGAAAGATGGTGCTTCCCCATGAAAACATAATTCCTGTGCTCCAACCGAATCTTGGATTCCAAGATGACCAAGAAGACCTCATCTCCTCATTGAATACTTTCGTATGGAGATACAGAAGAAGCACCATGCATTATAGAAACGCAAGTCAAGTGCTAGAGAAAGAAGAAGCTAGAGTAGAAGCACTTGAAGGAGCCATCCATAGGAGAAATCTAAGGAGGGCACAACGTCGTGCAGAGCGTGAAGCTAGGCTACAGAATTAGTTGAAAATCTGGAGTCTAAAAGATTTCTCAGGAGTACAAGGAAAGAAGGTAGCACAAACCCAGTCTTTGAGAGACTTGTGGATATTAACTTTGCTCTTTTAGAAGTACCTCGCCGATGAAATAGAACTGCAAGGAGCCAAATTAGACCTTCTTCACCTCATAAAAAAACTACTCAGTTGTCCACCACTTTCCAAGTGTTAACTTTACACGGTGTAGTTGCCCCTTCTGTTATCAATCTAACACCCTATCTACCCCAAATAGCTATGGCACTTCCTTGGGCCGCCACAGTCGGACCTCTGCAATTAGCAGCATATAACCCTCTCCCTTCAAGTTCTAGAAAGAACTTTCCCAAATTTTTTGGAGATGATAAAGTATCTACAAATGAGCACATTGTCGCATTCTTTGCTTTAGTCAATATCCTGGCAGTACGAGAGGAGGATGTGGCTGCCAGATTATTTGTTGAGACCCTTGTTGAGGGTGTTACCAATTGGTTTCACCATTTACCTAATTCTTCTATCACAGATTGGGCTTCCATGAGAGCTTCCTTTGAAAGAAGGTTTAAAACTGCTAAAGATGAGCATGCCCTATTGACGTGATTAACTTCCATCAAGAAAGAACCCTCTATCAGTATGATGGATTTCATAGCTAAATTCAACAAGCTTGTAAATTGTATTCCAGCAGCTGACAGGCCTATAGCAGGAAATTTGAAAAACATTCTTCATAAGCACTATGCCACCAGACATCAATTATGATCTAAGAAGGGTGAACCCTACAGATTTGGATACCACACAGAGAACTATTGTAGAACTTGAAGACCATATGATCTCATCCAGGAAATGGAAAAGAGAGATACAATCTAGAGCCAGTAGTAGCAATACTACATCATCAGATGAGATGATTCAAAAATTATCCTATGAATTCATTGCCTTCAAGAGGCAACTCCCCAGATTTAATAATCCCTATCAGTGAATCTTTCAGGATCAGCTTGGGAGAAACAATGAGGGAAGGAATGCTGATGGAAAGGCGTTATAGTTAACTGCTCCACCACAGAGGCTAGCTATAGAAGCTCCTCCTAAAAAAGGAAACATGTGTGCCTTCCACCTAACTATAGATCACGATGGAGAGAGCTGCCCTGATGTAGCTCGTGCTTGGCAAATGCATCAGACTGATGAGTGTAATGCCGAGGTGTCCGGAGCTGAACCAGATTCATACTCACATGGCGACTCTAAAAAATTATATTTAGAGTATGAATTAGATTTAGATCAAGAAGAAACATGTTACACTACCATAGATGAGACCTCTTATACAGTCTTGACCCAGAGTCAGAAGGATAAAAGCCTTGCTTCAACACCTCCATTTAGAAATAACAAGGCATCTACCTCCTATTCTAAGGAGGCCAATCAAGGAGTGAGAATTCTACAACCAGGTAAGGAGAAAAGCTCTTTTGACATTATTCAATTCTGTAGAGATTCCAAAATTCAAATTTCCCCTATAGACTACCTTAAGTCTAATCCCATAGAACTGCAAAAGCTAGTAGATTACTGTAAAGAAGGGAACCCAGAGTTAAACCAAAATTTCATGACTACCATAGAAAATGAGTCTATATTTGTAGAACCAAATAAGCAAGGGGAACCTTCTATTTTGGGTACTTTCCCAGGCCAAAAGCCTGACCTGTTCTATGTATCATTATATATCAATGGTTGCAAGTTAATCAATTGCATAATAGAACTCGGAGCCTTAGATAATGTAATGCCTTCAACAGTAGCTAAATCTTTAGGACTTACTCTCACTAAATCCCATGGTAGATGTTACTCTATGGATTCCAAGCAAGTACCCCTGGTTGGTCAAATTAAAGATGCTCAAGTTGCACTGGCGGCACACCTCGAGAAGAAGATGTTGCTAACAATCCTTGTTGTTGATATACCTGCTAGTTATGGTTTATTGTTCAACAGGAGTTTTTGCAGGGACCTTGGAGGGGAGATAAAGTTGGATTGGTCTCAATATTTAATCCCAGTGGGCAGTAAAAAGATTAAACTGGTCTCGAAGGAGAAAGCTAAGTTTATAGTACTGAAATCTGATGACCCTAAAGCCCAAATTCTGTATCAAGAATTGGAATTTGGTAACTATATGTTGTTTACTGATGATCACAATGAGGAAATAGAACCGGGGGAAGAGGAAAAGTGGTTTTCTACCGAAGAAATGCCACCATAGTTTTGGACTATTGAATTTGATGCCAGTTGCGCATCATTAGGACCTAGTGTAGGTGTGGTCTTGATATCACCAAATGGAGTATGTGAGCCCATGGCTTATAAATTGGAGTTCAGGAACACCAAAAATATTGTATAGTATGAAGCCCTCTTGTTAGGGATTATTGCTACAAAGGAAAAGGGTGTGAAGATCTTGAGAGCTTGTGGTGATGTTGAGCTAGTCGTGCGTCAAGTCAAGAATCATTACTCTGTAAAAAATCACAGATTAAAAAATTGCAGAAATAGAGTATGGGACAAAATAGAGGCACCGGATGCATTCTTTATTGAATCCATGCTGAGAGAATTAAACTCCAAAGTAGACTCATTGGCCATGTTAGCTTTGCTACTCCTCCCTCACCCAAAATTCAAAGATAAGAAATACCAAGTGGAGATTGTATATCGACCATCTGTGCCCTATAATTTAGAAGATTGGAAAGTGTTTGAAGATGATTAGAATCTCCTTCTCTTTCTGGAGAGTGGTGGTGACTTCCATAAAGATGTCCCTAATAGAGCTGAAAGATACCGTTAGGACAAGAAAAATAAGGATAAGTCAGATGTCATCTAGTTACAAGGTAATATCATTCCTCCCCATTTGATCAGTCTTGAGAAGCATTTAAATAGGCATGACACCTTTGTGAAGAAGAAGAGAATCGAGAGAGGTCCTACTACTGGTGGATATGAGGAAATGAACATAGGAACTAGGAAAAATCCCAAGATGATCAACATCGGGAAATGTTGTACCAAAGAGGAAAGGAAAGAGGCCAGGAAACTCTTCCTAGAATACCAAGATGTTTTCGCCTAGAGTTATGAAGATTTGAAACCAAGATCGGAGAGGAAGGTGGGATTCATAGTAACCATGTTCCCCTGCTTAACAGGAAGAACATAGAATAAATTCTTGTTAGCATAGAATCTATCCATCCTAGCGTAAATTATAGAAGGACCTTGTTGGAAGTTGCACCAAGTATGCCACAGGCCATGATTAGTATCTATATTACAAGCTAAAGGATCAAACAGTTGTTTAGTGTGTTTCATTCTATTCAAATGTACATTTTCCAAGTCTTTCCAAGAGAAGGGGAGGGCACCAACTTTGTCCTCCTAGGATTCAATCATATTAAAATACCCCCCAAAGAGCTAAGGTATATTAGGAAGGGAAGTCAACCATAACCAAAAGATGATCTTTCCTTATAGTCATTGGAAGCATAGATTGAAAGAATTCCAAAGGTGAGGGAATTAGTGCTAATAGTAACCTAGGCGGCCCTATTACAGGGGGAAACACACTTTCCCATAATATAATTGGCCCATTTAGGATTAACTAACAATCTCACCCCACCTCTGCCTCTAGGATGGTTAGAGTAAACTTGTATAGCTTCTTTCCAAATGAAATTTAAATTAACTTCAAGCATAAATCTAGTAGCTTTTAATTCCTATAACATAAGAATATACATGGAATTAAGAGTGTCTAAATACCGATTAAAACCACTTTTTCTGTCCAGGGATTCAAGATCCCTAATATTTCACTAAATGCAGTTCATGAAGAAACAAGTGGGGAAGGGGAGCACTTAAGGTCCATGGACCCACTGGTAAGAGTAACAGGAGTATAGGAGATGTCCTCAACTTTTTTTCCTGAGGTGTTTTTATTCTTGGATCCCACGGGTTGTCCTCCTCTTTTAGACTGGGGAATATGATTTTTACAATCAAAGTCTTCATCATCAGAAACCGGTGGCATCATAACCTCCATATCGATGATGGAGTTAGGGAATTCACAGGATTTCTTTGCAGTGGGGGATTTTCTTGTGGGTATGGAGATTTGAGTATGGTTGGAGTTATCAGGGAAGACCTCAAGAATATAATCATCTTACAACTCCTTAAAGAGTTTTGGTGGGAGGCTGTGGGTTTGCTCAATTTCTAAATTTCCACATATTGATCTTTGAGGGGGAGTACAAATGGGGAGTCATTGAGAGGGATATTGCCAAGGGTATCTGTAGGAGAGGGTGGATAAGAGGTTGAGGGAGGATAACACTCAGTAGAGACATTATCTTGTTTATTGGCTTTTCTTCTCTGTTTGTTAGACTTTTTAACAATAGTTTGAAAGTCATCAGGTCTAATCATGTCCTTTGTATATTGTAAAGCTTGGGAAGCCACCATAGGGGATTGTGAGGCATGTAAAATAGAGGGAGGAGGGGTAGAAGTAGGAATATCCTTTGAAGGTTCAATTTGAGGTGTAGTAGAGGCAGTAGGAGGTTCCTAGCCAGGATTATTTGAGGTAGGGGTAGTGGAGGAGGGAGACAACATCACAAAGGGTGTCTTGCACTTAATAATGGGGAAATCCTTCCTTAAATGACCCTCCTTCTTGCATATGAAACACACATTTATCCCATCCAAAATCTCAATAGGGTAGGAGTAAGTATCATCTTACATGTTAATGTCCAGAACGGTTGGGATATCTATTCCAGTTCTCAAGGAAACAAGAGCCTTGGCATCCATGTGAGGAACGAGTCTAGTGGTATCATCCATTCTAATGACCTTACCCAAAGGCTCAATTAAGTGGGGGAGAAAATGCCATAGAAAGGGAGGTATCTATTTCACAAGAATCCAGTGTGGGGCCAAAAGGGCAAGAACTTCTTCATGGATAGCTTCTGACATCTAGGCAAGAGTGCAAAAGGAGGTATTGCCTACTGGCCAATATTGCCTCTTGATGAAAGCTTCCTGAGATTCAGGGTTAGTGAAGAAAATTACAAATAAACCCTTTTGAATTTGTCTACAAAATGAAATTTGAAACCCTAATTTCAAATTCCAATAGTTGTGAAACCAATCATCCAAAAAATTCTGAGCAGGGCATTTATCAATTTCAACCGCAGCAAAGAATATGGTATAATTTCTTAACCTAGATTTTTCTTTAGCAATTTCATTAGCCATTTAAAAATTAGGAGAGATGGAGAAATTTGTCAAGGCAGTCCCAGAAACCTTAACGCGTTCACAAGCTTTATTCACACCAGATAGGTTGAATTTGGCACCAGCGCAAATGGCAGAAGTGTATTTTGAAATGGCTCCAGAGAAGGATTTATGCGATGAAGGTGAAAAATGAGAGCCATTAGGTTTATTAAAAGCACCCATAGATTTAGGCTCCTTGGGAGCCCTAGTGGGAGCCGAGGCAGAGGGTACGACCTATGCCAAAGAACGGAGAGGATTTTGGAATGACATAAGAATTAAGTGCTAGCATTAAAATGGAGTGAACACACCTGTCAAAAAGGAGAGGACACGCGTACATCGAAACTCAAGGAGAGAAAAAATGCAGAGCATATCACTAAAAATCCATTCGTAAAAATGATATGTCCTATTATGCATCAAGATGATATAATAATTGTGATAAATAATGTAATAATATATTGATATTATATTAATATATTAATATAATTATTTTATATAATAAATGATGCCACCCTTATATATATATATATATATATATATATATATAATCAATTGAATCTATTGAAAAAATACTAAATTGAAATAAGAGAAAATCCAACATGGTATCAAAGTGGTATCGTTTCCAGTGCCTACTCTTTAAGGGATCTAATGGGCCTTCATTTGCACATAATAACGGGCCTCATAATAGTGTTTGATACAAATGATGGTTGAATTAGAAAATGGAGGGTCTGAAGAGAACATATCCTTGGAGTTTGGCATCGAGAGTCATTAATCCACATCCAACATCGGATCCATGAATATTATATAGTATTCTCAAGATACTTTAATGTTGTGGTCATATTCCTTGCACACCAGTGATCTATAATCGATATTTAAAGGTGTAGATGGAGATTCATATTGGCATAAAATTATCAGGGCCATTATATCATGTTATACCTAAGGGAGAGCTCTACGATGAGGAATATCATCATCATGAAATAGTTAGAATAATTGATGGCATCTTCATAGATGTATACCCTATCTGGAATAACTGATCGTATTGCATATGATTGCTTCAGAACATTAGACTGGAATTAATAGAAATGACTCTGTGAGTATTTTTTGATTAATATATTAATCACTCAATGTGGAAGATATATATAGGTTGGAAAATAATCCTAATAAGACTTTATAATATCATTTCTTTGAGAAGTCACAGCAAGAGTTATTTCATTTGGAACTATACAAACTTTTCAATATAAACACACACACACACATATATATTCCTAGTTGGTGAAGTCATTATAGCAGAGTGAGATTATGATTGATAAGGTGTGTTCAACTTTTTTAGACCTTGGGAAGAGGATTCAAATTATGGAGACCTAAGTTTGTACATATTATAACTGCCATGAGAAGTGATCACAGAGGCACATAATGACACACGTCAGGGGAGCTACAATGTATAAGGAGATCTGAAGAATTAATTCATCGATGACCCTATCAGATGAATTAATATAAGGTGACATCAAGTGGTGATTTCCTTATTCAGATTTTGGCTCTCACTGTGATTGTGGCTATCGCTGCTCCATGACAAGAAAAGAGGAAAATATGGGAAAATTTGCATTAGGGACATTACAGATAGAGTTGTATTAGTAATTTATGTTGGTGATTATATTATTTGGTTCCTTTCCATAGTTGGAAAAACATCAATTCACAAATCCTCATTGGGTAAGGAGATAACTTTCACAAGCCAGTTATAAAGGCTTCTATTGCTGCCAATTAATATAAAAACCTCTTATGGTGGGCCCTGAACTTATAATTATATTGTTGAAGCAGGAAAAATTTATGATTTCAAGGTTTAGTGTTACTTTTTCAAACAATGTTTCATCTCCCCCAGTTGTTGTGCTAAGAATGGACTAATGAATTGCGAATGAATCACCGTGATAGAGTTACATGGTCGAGTTGTTTGTGTCAAAACTATTTCAAACCACAGATGTTAACATTCATATTATCATAGAAGGGATTTATGTTGTCACATGATGATTAGTGGGACAAGTTCCAGCATGTTCTGCATCAATGGACATGGATAAGAGTGTCATGTGAATAATAGTGGGAATCGTCTCTTATTCCATTCTATGCATGAAGATTGTTGATTATTGGCAATAGTGTTTTTGACAGATCAAGGAGCATTGAAGAGAAGAGCTTGATGCATCCTTTGTGAAATTCATGTAGGCTGAAGAATGAATACACAACTTGCTTCCATGAGGCTGAGTTGGTGGCACATATCTAGATTAGTTTTTTTGAAGAGGAAGAATTAACATTTAGAGGGATTTTGAAAATCCATAGAGGAAACCTTGGACAAGGAGGTCAGAAGGTTAATATAAGATTCAGAAAGAGTCTAAAAATTCATCAAAAGAAACCTTAGATGAGGAGGCTAGAAGGTTGATATCAGATTCAAAGGGAATCTGACATTTCATCTGAAGCAACCTTGGATGAGGATGTCAGAAGGTTGATATCTACTTCAGAAGGGAGCCACATTATCATGAATGTCTAATGTTTCCAAGCCTAGGGATAAATCCACAATTTATTACATTCACTCATGTCACTATGGAATCAGACAAGTACATTTGTGTATGACAAATTTCTCTTGCAAACAATGGTGTGATCATTGAACAAATAAATCATGTGCTAGATGATGAGAGTCTCTTGGGGCAAGATATCTTCCATAATGGGAGTATGTGAATAGGGTATGCTTTTGTGACAGATGGAGTAGCTAGAGAATCTAAATCAAAGGATCTTGATTCAGAGGGAGTAGACCATGTTGATATGGTTTCTCTAGTGATTAAGAAACTAGAGCAATCTAAAGACTATGATTCATGGGATGGAGTCCCATGTGTGTAGGCTGAAATTCCTTTATGTGGACACCTAAGTCGTGATATTCCTGGATAGCTTGGGCTTCACCAAGAGTGATGCAAACTATATTAGAGATATGGTGCATAGGAATACTAATCAGTCGTGGTACATTATCATGTAAGAACAAATGAGCAATATTCTCGCCAAGCCTCTTGCCAAAATAAATTTTGTGCATATTTTGAGACAAACTTGAATTTATGGATAACAAAGCCCTTGCTAAGAGGGAGTCTTAGCATCAGTGATTTCTTGAGATGTACTTTACTACATTCATCTCTGAGAGAGAAGTTTGAGGTATCAGCCCTTGTAATGCATTCTTCTCTGTCCAAGAGAAGTTTGAGGAGAAAGCCTCCACCCTCTGGGACTAGACATGGTGGATCCACCCTTTGATATGGTTCATGGTGAATGTCATGTGTGTGATGCCATGACAATACCATGTGAGAGAGTATGTGGTGATTTTCTTGTACTTGTGTGTTTACCTTGTGGATAAGCCATGGTGAATATCATTGTAAGGTGACGATCTCACAATGATGAGCACTTGTACATCCTACCATCATTGTGAGGTGACGAGCTTACAATAATGGTTGATATCACGTGAGGTGATATGAAAATCCATAATGGTGGATATCATGTAAAGTGATATTTATGGAAAGCGGCCATAATGGTTGATATCACATGAGGTGATATCTATGAAAATCCATAATGGTGGATATCACATAAAGGGATAATGGTTGATATCACGTGAGGTGATATCTATGAAAATCCATAATGGTGGATATCATGTAAAGTGATATTTATGGAAATCCATTATGGTGGATATCACATGAGGTGATATCTATGAAAAATCTATTATGATGGATAAGTCGTAATGGTTAATATCACGGTGAAGTGATATCTATTATTTCATCATCCATGGGATTAGCTATGATGATGTGTTCATTTGTATTTCCACGCATGGGTGTAGCCATGATGAATCCACCCTCTGGGAGTATCCATGGTGGATGTCATTATGTGACTCATATTTAGAGAAGGATTCCTCCCTAACTAAGAGGGAGTGTTGATTTTTTATTGTAGCTATGGTCAGAATCCACAAGCCTATATAAATAACACAAAGATTGTGTATTAACATTATTATTGTGAGATAATATAATTATAATATAATTATGGTATAATATAATTGTTATATAATTATTATTATAAGATGATATAATAATTGTGATAAATCATATAAATATATATATATAAGAGTGGTGTCTCTTTTTGTATTAATTATAAGGTAATCAGAACATAGAACCAAATCAGTTCACAGTTGTATCATCTTAAAATGGAAGCACTTCCATGTTAAGAGTGTTTATCCCTCCTTAAGGGACATTTTTTTACCTCCACCATATCATCATCCTGTTTCTGCATCATCCCATGCTTCTGTGTTGGTTCAGGACCATGATTAGGCCTCTCCAGGAACCTCCTACCCCACCTGGCATATTTTCCAGGGGTTCTAACCCCTAGGTCAGAGTCTACCTTGACCTTGACCTCGGTCCCCCTTTCAAATCATAAAACTTGTCGGCTGCCGGGGCTCATCAAAAATTTAGTTTTCCCGCTTCCGGGTCGGCTGTTTCACGTTCCGAAGCATTGATTCCTAAATTATATTTAATATAGGTCCTCTCCTAGGGGTAAAGGCTTTAATGGGAATTTAATCCTCCTATGTAGGCCTCCTTAGAAGATTGTTCCCTAATTTCATATAAAAGGAAGCATTTCTCTCTCATTTCCTCTAAGCCTTCTAAGCGCAAAAAAGATCTAATCAAGATTTTGTCAAGAAGCAAAAAGTTCAAGCATCCATTGTTCTACATATTTCCAAGATTTTAAGGTGTTCAAGTCTTCCTCTCAAGCATTCAATTTCTCCATTGAAGATCAAGGATTCAAGCTTTCAAGCCTTTGAAGGGATTAGGTGCAAACATTCAAGATTCATCATTCAAACCCTAGATCTAGCC
>MU224395.1:2120406-2142937 GCA_018584345.1 Thuja plicata
CAAGTATTCCTCTCAAGCATTCAAGTTCTCCATTGAAGATCAAGGATTCAAGCTTTCAAGCCTTTGAAGGGATTAGGTGCAAACATTCAAGATTCATCATTCAAACCCTAGATCTAGCCATCATGGTAGTGTGATCTTCCTTCAAGATCCTTTGTGCATCCTCAAGACTCTTTCATCATCTCTTCAAAGTGGATTTCAAGCATACAATCATGGAGGTTTATGGTTTCTAAAGTCCATTTCTTTCATACTTACATACTTGCATACATTTAAATTTCAATTACATATCTATTGAATATCATAGCTTCATTGTTAGATTCAATTCTACTACTTGCTAGCATTCTGTACTTTATTGATTTCAAGGTTAATTCCTAAATCAGGGTTTGACCAAGGCAAACCCCTCCCCCACAACAAACAATCCTCTTTTTCTTGTAGGTACAGGTTCAAAACAGTAGATTTGAGACCAGATCTAGATACCCTTTCGGCTTTCTTTTGGACGGCGCGAACAAATTCTCTGTCGGACCTGTGCAGGTCAGGGTCAACATTATTGAGTCAGGGTTGACATTTGTGGGTCAAGGTCGACCTTTTTCATAAGACAACATCGGAACGAAAAAAGATTTATGGGTTTTGTTCATCTCTGCGTTCTGGTTCAGGATCAATTGTCAATTTTTCCACAAATAGTCTACAGACCTTAGAAAACAACATTCTTTGATCTGCAATATTTCAAGTTGATTCATTTGTGCATTAGCCCTTCCTTGGGGTTGATCAACTTGGATCTCTCATTGGTGCATTTGAGGATAAAAGGAATATTTTATCTTCTCCTTAATCACAATTGCAATACTTAATCAATACAATTCAATTAAGGTTAAGGAATTCAATACATTCTAGGCAACTTAAAGGACAATTTACAACATCAATGCACTACATTTCAAGATAATCAATCAACCCTTCTTAATACATTACATATTCTTAATAAACACATCTCTATTTCAATCCCCTTTACATTTTTATATGTACACATTATCAATTACAATCTACAACACAATTTTATATTGTACATAGTAATAAACATCCCATTTCTTATGTTACAACAATATCACAACAAAAAGAACCCATAATACAGAGGCAGCGCCTCAAACCGAGAGTAACCAAAATATCAAAGTTTTAACAGAAGAAAAACCATAAAACAACAGAACTATATTAAGACATTATTGAACACATCCACCCAAGCAGTCCAGTCCATGTTGCCTTCCATCCACACAATGTTTTTCTTCTTCTGGATCTGGTGTAGCAGGAAAATCATGTTGTCCGAAGCAAGTTTACTATTCTTCTTGAGCTCACGGTTGAATTCTTTAATTGTTCTTTTGAAGAGGTGCAGGTTGTCCATATGACTTCTCTAGGCCTGACCATCCTTAACCTCGTAAGAAAAGAAAGTGGCGTAACCATTTTTGAGCAATCTTTTGAATTTATCCTTTTCCACCCTCATGGTAATTTGAACCTGTAAAAAAATTTTGAAATATGTGAGACTTTTGTAAGACTCGGTAAGAGTTATGGATATACCTTGAAACCTTTCCTCATTCCTGCACTTCCATATCTGCCACAAAATGTTAGAATAAATGGTATTCCAAAACAGGTTAGAATCCTTTTTACTACCATCAATATGACCAATGATGATCTCAAAAACATTAACATTACTAGGAATATAGATACCAAACATACGCCAAATTTCTTTGGCACAGCTGCAATCTAAGAAAATATGTCTTCTAGTTTCAGGAACTTCACATATATTACAATATTGAGATGCAGTGAAGTCATTTCTAATTGGGAGTCTGTCTAGAAGAAATGACCATTTAAAGAAGTGCCGACTATTCAACAACTTATTAGAAATTCCAGACAGCCAATAAGGAATCGAATAAAATCTCTTGCTCTTCAAGGATGTCCTCAGCATAAAGGAGTATGTGCTAGGGTGTATGTGCGACTTGTTTGGATCATAAGCTGAAACAGACCAGGAAATTTCTCTAGCAAAAAAAAGTTTAGGTTCTATGGGGGACTTCCAAAATCTGCCAAAGATTTGTTTCCATTCAGGGGTGTCAAGATTAGAATACCAGAGTTTATTGATATGGTTAATGATGGACTCATTATTGCCAATCACTTTGTATATGTTTTTGGCTTTAATTTTGTTCGTACAAGTTCCATCAGGCCATTTGACCTTCATTAATCTATCAGAGTCAATATGACAACATGAAGGAAGGTTACTACAGGCTTCGAAGATCATATTATAAGTCCTTTTTTGGGATAAGGGGCTGTTAAATCTAGTCCTAACTTCATCCCAGCTGATCAAAGTGTCATTTTCAAAGAGATCCATAAATTGAGTTATACCCATCTTGTGCCACAACTTGGCAGAACACCCTTTGGAGAGGGCAAGAGGCCTACTTGACCGTTGCAAGTTCCACCAAATGGACCTTTCACCAAAGAGATGATTATCATCATGGAAAGCCTTATTAGAGGCAAGATTTTTAACATTGCTCCAGGCCTTCCAAATGGATTTGAATACAGTCGAGCCTTGAACAGAAACTGGAAAATCCCCTAATATTAAATCTGCAAAGGGCAGATTCTTCCAAGTCTTAGCATTCTTGGGGAAGCCTCTTTCAATATTGCTTCTAACAAGCACTTTCCAAGGATCATTCCCAGCAAGAGAGTGGAAGATCCATTTGGCGGCTAAAGAAATCCCCAAGGTTCTAAGGTCCTTCAATGCCAGCCCCCCAAGGAGTTTGTCTGAATGGCACCATTCCCATATCACAACATGAATCTTTTTGTTACCTTTGCCATCCGACCAAAGATAGTTCCTTATATCTTTTTGGATTTCCAAAATTTGATAGTTACTGAACATCCAAGCAGAAGCATAATAAATATTGTAAGAAGAAAGGATTTTTCGACAGACTTGAATTCTACCCACTAGGGATAGAGATCTATTGTGCCATTTATTTAATTTTTTAGAGATTTTCTCCTTGACCCAAAGCCACATTTCTTTGAGAGAAGGATCAACTGAAAATGGGATTCCCAAATATCTGACAATGGTGTGCGGTCCTCCCCATTGGAAATCAAATTTATTAAACCAAGTAGGAGGTTGTTCATCCCACCAAGGACATATTGATTTGGCATGAGATAAACGAGATCCAGAGATAGTACAAAAAAACTTGAGTTTCTCAAGAAGAGCTTCAAAGTTAGTTTCAGAGAATTCATGGAACATGGTCGTATCATCCAAAAATTAGAATTTAATAAGGTCATCCCCATTAGGAAGGGTGATACCTTTCATAGGTTGGGAGATGGTGTGATCCTTAAGGATATAGAACAAGGCATCCGCGGCAATGGAAAAAAGGGCGGGAGCTAATGGGCAACCTTGTCTGATGGAGCGGGTAAGAGGTATTGCATCCGACAGAGACCCATTGACATCAATTTGAGCAAAGGCATCATAGAGTAGCACATTACCAGCATTAAAAAAGAAAGAGGGGAAACCAAAGGCATCTAGCATCATGGAGATGAATTTCCACTCAATTTTGTCGTAGGCTTTTTTGAAATCAAGAAGGAACATAGCTGAGTTTTGATTTGAATGCTTCGCCCAATCTAGAGCCTCCCAGCTAGTAATTAAATTTTCAAGGATATATCTGCCTTTTATGAAACCAATTTGGGTGGGGAGAATTTAGGTAAAATTTTCTCTATTCTAATAGCCAATATTTTGGCAAAGATCTTATAGGAAACATTTAGCAGCGTGATAGGGCGCCAATTTTTAAACAATGCCTTATCCCCATCTTTAGGAAGCAATTTAATGATACCACTATTAATGTTTCTACCCAAAGTTCTAGAATCTAAGGCTTCCATATAAAAATCATGCAGATCTTTGCAGATCCAAGTGTTGTTGTCCTTGTAGAATTCAACAGGCAGCCCATCGGGTCCCGGAGCTTTGTCAATCTTAAGAGTATTAATAGCATTCTCAATTTCCTCAAGTGATATTTCCTTACCTAGCAAGGAAGCATCAAAGTTGGAGATCTTATTAGGAATTAAAGATTTACAACGGTTCCTAAGATTGTTAGCTTCCTTTGTATCCTCAGAGGTGAAAAGATTTTTGTAGTAAGTGGCAAAAGCATGTTTTATGCCATCAATGTCAGTAATCTCTTGATTATCAACAACAATTCTGTCAATAGATTCGTTGGACTGTTTCTTCTTGATAAGATTAAAGAAAACTTGGATCCCCTATCCCCGGCATGTAGCCAGTGTGCCCTGGATCTGATTTGGGCACCTTTGATCTTGATTTTCTGATGTTGTCTAAGGGCGTCTTTGGCACAAGCCACATAAGGAATGAGCGAGTCATCCAAGGGGTTAGTTTGGATTCTATTCTCAGCCTCAAGGAGATTCTCATTAAGAATTTTCTTGGTATATCTAGAGTCTTTAGCCTTCTTTTGACCTAAGGTTCTCAACAAGGATTTCCACGCACCAATGTTCTTATTCCAACGGTCAGAGTGGGAACTGGTGGGATATTGATTATTGTTAATGTTATGAATGAGGCTGATAGCCATCAGAATGTCTTCATCAAGCAGAAGACTAGTATTCAGAATGAATTTGGAATTGGGGGGTTTAATACGGGCAGAGAATCTGTTAAGCTTAATACAAATAGAAATCAGATGGTGATCAGAGAGGGTGGTGGGGGTAACCCTGACAGAGTTACCTAATTTATCAGGTAAAACCAAAAAAAAAATTTGTTAGTATAAAAGCGGTCCAATCTCAAATAAATTATAGCAGGCCCCTTTTGGAAGTTACACCAAGTATGCCACAAGCCAGGATTGGTATCCTTGGATCCAGACAGTGGGTCGAGAAGAAGTTTATTCTACTTAAATTTGTCCCACTGAGATTTTTCAGTGCCTTTCCAGCTAAATGGAAGGCCACCAATCTTATCTTCCTAGTTCTCAATCATATTGAAGTCTCCTCCTATGAACCAAGGTATGTTAGGAAGAGAATCAAGCCAAGCCCAGAGCTGAGACCTCTCATAGTCATTGGAGGCATACATAGAACATATGCCAAACTCCATGTTATTGAATTTAAAACTAATCCACAATGCTCTATTATAGGGGGAAATGGCGTTATCAATGATAGATCTTTCCCATTTAGGATTAATTAAAATAGAAATGCCACCCCTGCCTCTAGAGTGTTGAGTGACAAACTTAATTGCATCTTTCCATATAAAATTAAGGTTGGTTTCGAGAGTGAAACCAGTAGCTTTGATTTCATGCAGCATTAAAAAATCAGTGAAGTTACTAGACTCTAGAAAATGTTTGACAATATGCTTCCTATCCGGGGATTCAAGACCCCTGATGTTCCATGAAGTACAAATCATGACGAAACATTTGGTGGGGAAGAACCACTAATACCCGCGGACTCGTCATTGGGCAAACTAGCCGCAATGGAACTCCCTCCAGATATTTTAGGATGAGGTTGTTTGTTTTTGGATCCTAATGGTCTTCCTCTACATTTCGAGGAAGGGACATCATTTTTTAAATCAAGATAATCATCCGAGAAGATTTGTGATGCACTGTCAAGTTCCATGAACGGGTTTAGGGAGCAAAGATGATTAATATTGTGCTCGGTAATGGCTGGAATAACTTCGACAACAAACTCATTAGATATCTCTTTGAAGGGCTTCGGGTAGGGGTCAAGGATACCAGCTTCTAAATGTGATTGCTCCAGCAAAAAGGGTTTTGAGGCAAGCGATCCAGAACTGGAAGCAGGGTTGCTGGTGATATCAGGAGAAACATTGGGAGGCCAAGGAGGAGGAATCTCCTTTAGGGTATGGTCACCAAGTGGGAGGTTCGGCTTCTTGGAACTCTTTTTCCTCTTTTTTTAGAAACTGGGAGATAACCATCATTTTGTTCATCATCCAAAGAGGGAGAGGTCAGCGGGACATGAACAGAAGGTTGCATGATAGGGAGAGGTGTAAGATTGGGTGGTTCAAACAGAGGAGCAGTCGACGACAAAGTTTTATTGAGAGGTGAATCAACTTTGGGGCTCGATTTATTCTCGGAAGCACTTTTATTGGAAGTTTTGTTCAGAGGAGGGTTTCTTTTGAGTATAGGGCAGTCTTTTCGCAGATGACCCTCTTTTCTGCAAAGAAAACAGGCATTAAGACCACCTAACACTTCAATGGGGCATGAAAACTCCTCAGAATCAATATTGATCATGATATCATTAGGTATTTCTCTTCCTGGGTTAAGCAAAATCAGAATTTGAGCATTCATATGCGGGACCAACCTGACAGTATCATCTATTCTTATAAATTTGCCTATAGGCTCCAATAATTAGGGTAGGAATCGCCATAAGAATGGCGAAATATTTTTAACCAAAATCCATCTTGGGGCCGAAAGGGCCAATACTTCTTCATGAACGGCCTCAGGGGTCCAAGCTAGGGAACGAAATGAGGTGTTACCAACCGTCCAATACTGTCGTTTAAGAATGGCAGCTTGCGAGTCATGGTTATTGAAGAAAATCACAAATAAACCTTTCTATATCTACCTACAAAAAGAAATATGAAAGCCCATTTTAAGGTTCCAATAATTGTGGAACCAGTCATCTAAAAATTTCCAAGGAGGGCATTTCTCAACCTCAACAGCCACAAAAAAATAACAGAGTTCTTAAGTCTATTCTTCTCATTCCTAATTTCTATGAACATATCCGAATTTGGAGTAACAAAGAAAGATTGCAAGGTAGGCCCAAAACTCTTACCAAATTCCTCGACCTCATTAGTCAGAGCAATGTTAAACCTAGCACTGGCGGCGATGGAGATTTGAGCGATTGCTTCAGAAAATGATTTAGGTTTAGGTTGATCGACTTGTTTGTTAATATCGTCGGTGAGGACAGGGATGTCAGACTCCGTAGGGGTTTCTATTAATGGCGAATTAAGGACTGGAGGTATGGGTTCTGTCGATCGACAGAGAGAAGAATAAGTAGAAGCCAAGTTACCATTAGCATTAAAGGAAGGATCACACCTGTTATTTGCAGAGGTCGAAAATATCTCGGAGCAGATCCCCAAGTTGCTAGCAGTGCAGACTAATTGAACAAGTAGCAGTTTTTGCAAAGAGCAAAGTAAATCTGGCAGTTTCTCCGACATTGCTGAGTCTAGCGGCTTTCGCAACATAGTAGAACAGAGAATAGTAATAATAATATACAAATAATAATATATATAAAATCAAGAGTGGTGTCTCTTGGTGAAGGGACACCTCTTATATATATTATAATCAATTAAATCTATTGGAAAAATACTCAATTGAAATAAGGGAAATCCAACAAAATCCTCAGCTTTTGTCCCTTTATGGGATGTATGTCCTTCAATTTTAATATGGAATAGATGGTTAGAAATGAATGAGAGAATCTTTCAAAAAAAGTTTTCTTCTCTATCGTACATAATTTATAAGATCGAGAAATCAATTTTTAACGTAACTAGGATTGCTTTGACCAAGAATGCTAATGCCATCAAATCTTTTACAAAATGGGATAGCTTTATACACAAGACATGGCCCTTTTTACAGTCGCTTCCATCTCATGGGTCCCAAATTGATTATCAAAAATTGTTCAATAGGGCCAAAGCAACCCGGTCCCCTCCCCCCTCTGATTTTTATAAATTGAACTACGGTGGAGGTTCTAAGGGTAACCCTAGTCTATCCGGAGTTGGGGCTGTCCTTAGAGACTCTAGTGGGAAAGTGGTTAAATCATTCTATAAGAAGCTTCCAGCAGGATCTAACAATGTTGTTGAAATAGAGGCCTTACTACTAGGTCTCATCGCTGCAAAATCTTTGAACATTAATAATCTTATCATTTAAGGGGATTCTATGGTTATCTTTCATGCCTTAATGAATAAATGAACTAATTGTTGGCCTCTACAGTATCGGCTCGATAGGGTTTTAATACTATTACAATCATTCTCCCACTATAAGGTAAAGCATTGTTATAGAGAAATTAATAGGGTGGCTGAATTCCTCGCTAATAAAGCCATAGATACTAATGTACATCTTCAAGAATTTGAGGAGTCTTCTCTAGCTCCTCTCCTAAACAATTAGCCTCCTCTCCTCTTCTATCATTTAACATTTTTCTGTTTTATTGGTGGTTTTGTTTATTACTCTGTGTATGACAGCACCCCACATGCATCCATCACATTGGGGCAGGATTACACAATATCTTGCATTAATGACCGATGGGGACACTGGCTGATTCTTTCTACTCTAATGGGGTCTTTTATTTTTATTTATCTGATTGTCTGTCATCTTATAGTCAATTAGAATAGACTCTGTCGTTTACAAAATATATTAGGTTTGATTATGATGACGACAGAGGAAATATTGATGGGTTTATCTGTCTCCTCGACATTAATACCAGTGTCATCCCATCTATTCGCTCATGTTTGGCGATTGATTTCTTAAGATGGTTTATTATGGGTATTATTTGATGTCTTTTCAACTTGTCATTTTAATCTTCCAGCACGGTACAGTATGCTCTGGTGCCTCAACTTTGATGACTGATCCAATACCTTTGGGTACTTGAAGCGCTGGAACTAATTTGGCACTTGACATCCTGAATCGGCTAAAATTATAGAGGTAATTAAGAAACTATGGAAAGAACAAAATGCTTTTTCCTTATGATTCCACCAAGCTTGGTACTATTTTCACATCCCTTGCACTCATGTTGACGTAGCATTTTGAACTTTGTTGGGTCTCGATTGGTTAACAGTGAATGTTGATGCATTACATACTGAATTGGCTTCTCGTCTCCTAGTTGTGATTATGGACTTGGCAATGGATGTTGATTATGAATTATATGATGATGATTTATTATATAGACTATTGCAAGATCACCGTTTGGAAAGTGGTTACTTTCCAATTGTTGGGATTGTTGAATTTAAGGTTTTTATGGCTAAAAGCTTGGTTCAAGATGTTTTTGCAGCTATCAAGTTTGCATTGTAGGATAGTGGTATGAACTTTATAACGCAGGAATATGTTCGATTGATGAGCTCTCTTGACCCACTCATCTTTGGATCAGCTTTGGATGATTTCCTGGTCATTCATACCATGCTATTACATGTTGACAGGTGCATTGGGACGACATTATGCTAGTGCCTCCATTACAGGTGGTGGAGCTTTCTCTAGATGATGATCTCCCTTTTCTGGAGGACGACTACATTTTTGAGGACACACTTAGCCTAGCATCACTTGATGAGCACATTGTGTCGGCCTCTTCGAGTAGCGGTGCAACCTTTTCAAGCAGCGTTTCAGCAAACATCATGATGGTTCCTCTTCATCACGATACTGATTGCTTCATGGATTCCTTTTTTGGCCTTATTTTGGACATCTCATACTTGTATGGGCATCATACAGGTCTTCTTGAAATCTTAGGGGTTGGATATTTTATGTATGCGTTTGGGGACTCTTGTACGGGATGGTATTTTGGGTAGATGTAAGACTTGATTACTCGAGCTACGACTGAGGGTTTTCTTCCTGGTTCTTTCCTGCTAGTATGCTCGCCTGAATCAAGCCATGTAAATTCACTATTTTATTAATAATTTTTTCGCGTTTAGTGGGAGTTGTCACTTTTACTTTTAAAAAAAAAACTAAGTCTTAGTTTATTTATTTTCCCCATAATACACAATTAAATAATTATTTAATGGTAATTATATTCTTTAGTTCATCTCCTCAATCAAGATAGTCTTCTAATTTAAGCAATTACTTATCTGTCTAGTCTTATGTCAATGCAGTCAGTATTATTTTAAGTCTCCAGTTATTCAATCAGTCGTCAATAAAGCAACCACTTGCATATTTAATCTCTTGTCATGCAGTCTGAGTTATCTGATCAATCAATCTTGTCTAAATTGGTCTTAACCATTCATCATAAAGCACCTCGTAATTACAACCATCCATTGAAGTCCACAAATCTATAAAAAGTGGGGGATTTCTCATTGTTTTACAACCATAATTCTTGAATCTTTGTGCCATCATAATGAGGAGCCAATCTGTGAGCACACAAAGAAGAGAGAAACAAAGGAGAAATTCGGTGATATCTTTTATGCATTGTTTAATTGGTTTCTCTTGCAGACATGATTGATTGATTATTTGTCTTTCTCTTTTGATTAGGAGTAATTTTATGCTTTAGATTAAGATCTTTTGTGGTTAGAATTACTAATTTTTATTGTAGGTTACTAATTGTGAAATTTTACCCCTAGTACAGTGACACACTTGTACTGAGCAAATTTGGCTCATCCCTTGATCCTAATACTTATCATGCCCTCAATGCATTGATTGTGTAGAGTTAGCAAAGAATTCAAGACAAATAAGACACTAAAGGCATCAATTCATTACACTATGGTGAATCAATTCTTCATATCCCATCATCAAAATGAGAGCTATATATCCTTCTACACTATATTTAATTTCTAAAAGTTGTATTTTGATTTATCAATCCCCAAGTTTTATTAATTAACCAGATCTAGGCCAATTAAATAAATGCATACAATCAAAACACAATTAACCTAGATTTAATAAGGAGTTGGGAATTGTAAAAAGAAAGTGCTATTTTTAAAATTAAATGCAAGAGGATTTGTGAACTTAAATCTCAAACCAATCATATTGAAGATAAACATAATCAATTCTCAGTGTTCACAAATTAATTCTTGTGAAATGCCAACTATTTGAGAATTATAACAAACTCATAATCTTTAGAGGGTTGCCCTCAAACAACATGAAAATGGCCTTTGGAGTGCAATCTTGATCTAGGAATCTTCAAACTTATGTGTCTTGGTTCATTGAAATCTTAATTATCAAGTGATGCAATATGATTGGTTTTAATTAAGAAGGCTTATGGCAAGTTGTTTATGAGGGTCAAGCTTTCCATGGTCAACCCCCTTGATAAACTAGATTTATAACCTTTGGCAATGAACACAAACAACAAACTCAAAAATGTAATGACACAAATGTTGATTTTAATGAAATATATTTTTTAGAAGTTCAGTTTAAGTGTTCCTTGTTATTCCTTTATACGTTCTAAGATATTTTTTGAGTGTCTAAGATGTGTTTAATTGCACAAATGAATGTATTTAAATGCCAAGATATGACAAATAGTTTCATAAACACATATCAAGTCTACTCCCAATAGCTACCAAGAAGGACAAGAATTATCAATGTGAAATTTAAATATTTGATTTCAAGGTCACAAAATCTTGGGATTTGGGGTGGATACTTAAAAGTCTTGGCTAATTATTAGGCTAGTGTGTGAGAATGGGTGCAAACGTGACTAGGATCAGATCAAACAAAAATTATTATTCAACCTTTCATGCTTGTAAAGTCCTCAAGTTCATGCCATATACTTCTATTATTCAAAATTTGGATATAAATAGCAAAAACATACATTCGATAGCCTAAGTTGTAAAGCAATTGAAAGGCCGAAATGTGGCAAATAAGTTTTCTTGGGTTCAAATCCGTGCTTTCCTTGAAATATTATACATGAGGGTAGGGTTAGTAGCTCAGTAGCACCCCAATTGTAAATGGAAAGCCTTAGGTTTGACTCCTAGCTAATTCATGAAAAATTTAACACGTTGGATGTAAGACTTGGATGACCCGATAATGACTTGAAGCAAAGTGTAGGAAGGAATGCTCTACACTAGGGCAAGAGGCATCGTGAAGGGATATAGCTGAAAATTTGTGACTGGTTTCAAGTTCTAGTGGTTACATACTTTATGACAAATTATAATTAGATATATTATTAATTAAATTCATTGGAATTAGGGCCAGCGTTGTTAGTAGGTAAGGTGATTCAACCTTACTATTTCCTAGCATGGTCTTTTTTAATTAATGTATTTATTTATGCCTGTGTTGTATTTGCTCACATATCTTATTTTATCCTTTAGTGTGACTTGGCACGATGAGTTGTCATCATACCAAGAGGTGACAAAGATGTTTTTGTCCTCATAGGAGGAGGTAGTCATCCCACGTGTGGTAGAGATTCTACGCAAGTGTCAACATTTTGAGCAATGTCTAAGGCCCCGTTTGTTTGAGGGGTGGAATTGGAATTTGGGAGAGAAAACCTGGTTTTGACTCCAAATCTTTAGTTTGGTTGCTTATATTGGAAACTGTGAAAACCTGGTTATGGTTTTGATCTTCCCATTTTACTCAAAAATCAAGGATTTGCAACTTCCATCTAAAAGGTGGAATTCATTTGAAAACTTGGTTATGGTATTTTATTGCTCTATTTTATTGGCTCATGTTCCCAAAATTGTCTCATCTTCCCAAAACTTTTTCATCTTCCGGGTCCACCAAACAGTCCAAATTATCTTCCCACAATGCAAAACCAGAATTTCAAAACCTTATTATGAGATAATAAGGTTTTGAGTCAAATTCCAATTCCCCAAACAGACGGGGCCTAAGAGCATATGTTGAATGATGATTCCTATGACAAGTTATGATGTGTAAGAACCATATTCGATGATAGGATAGATATATAGATACAATTTTAACGTCCACGAGGCCAAACATAGCCTATGAGACAGCAAGGCAACTCAAGCCGACTTCAATAAATCAGTTCTTTTCTTGTGCAAGTTGTTGATGAGCCCACCTAACTTCTCAATGTGCTCCTCACTGAATAGGTTATGCCAAGAGCTAACAAATATACTATCCGCAAATTTATCCTTGCTGTCCTTGTAGGCTTCACATTCTAAAATAAAGTGATGTTCGGTTTCCACTTTCCCAGAATTGCAGAACATGCAGATTCACTCTTCCTAAACCTCCTTTGGCCTCTTCCAACGCCCGGTCTCACAATGGAGTTGATGAGAGTTGGTTCTTAACTGAGCAATAAGAATTTTAGCTCTCCAAGCAATGTTGGCTCCCACATACGCTTTTTGGAGTTGATCATATGCGGGGTTGAACTCATTGATATAATATATTTTCTTCCTTCCAATCCCATTTTCCCAATTTCTCTTGTAAAATTTCTCCATAACGAAGACCTTTATTTCTTTGTTATTTGTGGGGCACATATTGAATTGGATATTCCATTTACTCATCCACTTGATGTTTTGTTGCATCCATGTCTTTTTTCGTTTGCACAATGTATCATTAAAGACAACGTTAGACCATTTATCTCCTTCCCTTTTTTCAATTCTTGTTAGATAACTTATGAGGTGAATCATAGTGAGTGCCTCGATAGGGGCAGCCCCCATTTCACTTAGCATGATATCATATGGGACGGTGTTTTTGATTTTAAATTTGTTTGTGATCAAACACCTTTGGATTCCCTCGATTTGCTTCCATTGTGCCATTAAAATGTTGTTGGCCCATAATTCACACCCATAAAGAACAACCAGCAGCACAAGAAGCCCAAACAAGGTTGGACCTAGTGTCAAGAGACGTCTTTGCATAGAGAATGTAGGCGTCCAAGTTGGGTAATGACAGGATATAAGATAATCAACTATTAATATTCAGTTATGATGGATACTCTTAGACTTGTAAGTATTGTCAATTATGACAGATTTTATGACAGTTATTACGTGTGTAAGAGCATCTATCATATCTATTTATGGCAGAACTGAGGCACACAAGTTTGGAGGTATATACAAGGGGTCAAAGACTTGCTTGGAGGTGGTTGGAAAATGTGCCAAGTGGTTTTGGATGCCCATTTCTTTTAGCTTCCTCTAGAAGCTACCTCTTTAATTGTTTTCTCTATATCGAATGTCTTGGAGAGCATTTGGTATTGTGAAGCTTTTTGTAGGTAATATTATGCTGCCAGAATTGGTTCCGAATCTTGGATGGATTGTTGAAGACTCTTGTTAAAGAACTTAGCTCTCAGGTTGTATCAATTTACTGGTATACGAAGAGTTGGGCTTTTAGAGTGTGGGGGTTTTCATCTGAAACAGTTTTCCCCACATAAATCTGTATTATTGTAGTAATAGTTTATGCATGTGTTTCATTAAACTATAACTAAGATTTGTAAGAAAATTTGTATAATCTCCCCCTACTAGATTAGTGTAGGAAGTGTTTTTCCTACCTTTGCTTCCTTTCAAGCATTAATTTTTTTTCACAAATGCAATCTCTTAACTGAATACAACTGTATAGTCTGATAGAGTCAATCTTGCTTCCAGATCAAATGAAGGGAGAAGGGAAAGTTGTGTTAAAAAACCCAATGTAATCTTATGTGATGTTTTTTTGTAGGTAATGTTATTCTGCCAGAATTGGTTCAGAATCTTGGATGGATTGTTGAAGAGCTTGGCTTTGACATTGTATTGTAACCTCATCAAATTACTGGAATACAAAGAGTTGTGCTTTTGGAGTGTGGCGTTTCTTTACCTGAAAAAGTTTTACCACATAAATTTGTGTGCTATTGTGGTAATACTTTACTTTATGCATGTTTTTCTTTATACTGTAACACTTAAGATCAGTAAAAAAGAAAATTGCATAACCTTCCCCCCTAGAAGATTGGGGTTAGAAGTGTTTTTTCATACCTTTGCTTCCTTTCCAACATTGAAAAGCTTTCCCAAATTTAAATGCTTTTACATTTACTCTTCTCTAAATATAAATTCTCTTAACTGAATACACCTGTATAATCTGATAGAGCCAATCTCGCTTCCAAATCAAACGAAGGGTGAAGGGATAGTTTAGGTAGCTGTTCTTAGCATCCCGGTATAATCAAGAACCTTAAGCATAGTATTGTGTTCAGAAACACAATGTGACATTAGTAGTCTCATGCAAACATTATCACGCACTAAAGAAGGAAAGAAAGACACCAAATATGAATCAATTTTTATAAAAACAATAAATAATTTTACATGCAGTAAGAGTTCATATTTTTCGTAATTTTTTTTAATAATTACATTATTGGGAAACTGAACCATGCATTGAATCCAATCGACTAATGTCTGCAATATTGTAATAGGATACAGTTGGAAGATTGGTAATCGTTGACTTTGTTTGAACGGCAGAAAATCCCGTATATATATTTTTTGAGCTTGCAATGCATATTTCAAGCATTTTCTTTAGACCAGAATTTTCCTTGTAGTAGGATTGAGACACAAAATCCTCCAGTGGCATCCACTGAACAGACAATGTGAGGAATAAATTATAAACAAGATCGAGGATCTGCTAACTGGAATTAATATATGTAGTTAGCGAAACGTAGGACTCACCTGAGCTTTGTCAATTTCTAACTCTTGCACAACAATGTCAAAAGAAATTGGCCGCAGTATACAAAGAAAAAATAGATCTGACTTCTCAAATGCCGCATAGTGGCTATGTCTGGAGTTCAACCAATGTAAAATCCCAAAAAAGGAAAGGATATTTAGTCTCGTGTGTCAACGACAGAAAAATTCAGATCCAGATGTGGTAAATTAGATGAAGAATGCCATTACTTGGTATCTCTATCTGAAAAAGAGATTCCTCACCTAAATCCTACCAGCTCTATGAACTGTGTATCAACCTGTTATCTCCAAGGAAAAACAAACGTTAAACACCACTTAAAGATTTGATACACTGCTATTAAATAATACAAGCTTAGCTTCCAGAGATCATAAATATCACTTGATTGCGGTGGTTTTTAAAATCAGTTTAATATCATTTATACCCCTGTTTCTTCCTTGATTTCTCTGATTGCTCCACTGAAAATATCTTCACCCTGTTGAGCAAAATGGAACCGTGCAGATAGAAGATTCGTGTCATAGATACTCCAAATCCATCATCATTTTAAACAGTGATTTTAAATGAATATCAGCATTTGTATACTAACCCAAGAAAAATATGACATACCTGATGAATCACTCCTGTTGGAATCTTCCATACACCTGTGCCTCTAAAAGGCCCATACTTTTCCTGTACTACTAGCACCTGATTACATGATACACTTAGTGGCTAAATCATCAAAATTTACAAGCATTAAAAATATAATAGCCACTTACCAAAAAAGTAACTGCAGCTCATCCTAACCTTCCTATCAAAATAACTGTAGTATTTATCTTTTCGTTTTACATACGTTGCACTGACATGCACACCTGTTTTTTATCATTGAGCACAAAACCTCCAACTCCCACTTGATGAGAAGCATTAGGTGGGAGTGTACAAGAGGTTTGAGGGATCCAATAAGTAAGCATCACATATGTTGGCTCCGCATGATGGTACCGAAAGCCCTCCTATTGAGCATATGAGCAAACACATTTTAACATTTGAAAATGTTATCATTTGTAAACAACTCTTTAAATGGGTTATACTTAGACATCAGATGGTTTAACAATTAAAGATAAGTTTTTGCCAATCAGAATGTGACAACTATTTACCACTTTTGCTTGTAAATGAGGTAGAAAATTGAAATTTGACTATTTGAGCATTAAACATTAGATATTTAAGTAGAGCAATTTACTAGTAGTAATGTTGAATATATTGTGTGCAGTCAATAAACAATATTCACGGAGAGATGACTGACTATAATTTCACATTATCAATGCTTCCTTCTCCAAGCTTTGACCAAGGTAGCAGAAAATTAGAACATAATTCATGAAAGGGGGTTACAGATTTGCAACAGTGACTAAAAACACAACCACCAGTCCTAGCCTCCATTATATTCCTTAGCAATTTTGGTGAATGATTCACATTTTTTGTTACAGTTTTTCAGCATATTGCAACTCATTCCATCGGGACTGGAAATAAATTTTGCCATTTTTTGAAAATACTGAACACTGGATCCTACCATGTATCTAAATACCAGGCCAATGCATCTGGAATTTCAAAGTTAACATAATCGATGTATCATTGTGCTCACATCTTAGAAAGAAAACAATTCTGAGTTAAGAGGTGCACGATTCTTTTGGCATTCCAATGTACAATTAAATCACTCTTTTTCTCAAGGAAGCATGAGAATGTACGAGCATATAATTGTAGGCTCAAAGAACTTCTTAGGAAACTAGTGAAAGAACCAACAGATGGAATTAAGAAACATTGGTTCATCAAAGATTTGAGGCCTTCATTTAGAAGGAATGTGAAGGTTGCACCACCATCGTGTGAAGATGTAGACAATAGAGCAATGGACATTGAAAGAAAAGTAAAATGTCCTTATATCCTTATGCTCTTGAAAAAATGAAGAGGATGAATGCTTGAACCAAAAACGATTCAAGCATTACTAAGACATGCTGCAAATGATGAACTCCAAAAGGCAACCAGCAAAGGACCAAGTGACTCATGGTGTATGGATTACAAGATAGAAGGTCACACCAAAGCTGATTGTCCCAAAAAATTTAAAGATGTTTCGGGAGATTTTCTAAGCAATACGACACTAATTAAGGATTGCTTGTGCAATTTGAAGAATAAAAGTACATGTTCTTTTTACCTAGGGAGAGTAGTCAACCCCACCAGTGGAACCTTCAATGCCACAAAATGATGGTGCATTTCTAGGAAGCTATTGTAATTAGAGGAAGAATAATGGGGATGGATACCAAAATAACAGTGAGAGAGGTGGGAATTGAAAACAGAAAAGTCATCCTATTACACAATGTTGAAGTCTAACGAATTCCTCATGACTTGCAAGGGACTACCCAAGAAGTCAAGGTAGTAACAGACTACTATGTAGATGGTGTGAACAAACCAATCACGATAAAATTGGATGTCCAAAGAAAAAGTCAAGCATGAACATCAATATGATTGATGTAGCCAATGATGAAGAAGTGTTGGCCATTACATTGACCCAAGCCAATAAGCTCCTATATCCAAACCCAAGTGATGAAGAAAACGACTTTGGAAGCAAGAGCCAAGATGGAGCAACCTATGAAAAATGATCAATGCTACTCAAATTAACATGCAAGTACAATAACAAAGTGACTAGCCAAATAAAATTATTGCAAGGCAAATACTTCAAACCAAAGTACCAATAAAAGTAGTGAACTTATTGCAAAGTATTCTTGAATTTATGACTGTATAAATAATTTTGTACCTAAGAGGGATCAAATGGTGAATCCTACCAACTATTTAGCATTTGGAAGTGGGAATAATAAGGACCCAATAACAAACCTCCATTGTTGAGAGATCAAGTGATTGATTCCATCTTGTGTATGGTGCATTTGGCAAGGTCACTCGTGGCATATATGGAGATTCTTAGAAAGAACATGACACATTATTGATAGTGGATTGCACATGAATGTACTTCTAGAAGATACTTAGCAAAATTTGGGCAAGTTGATTATTTGGCTACCAACTTTTCAACTATTGAGGGAAATAGACCAACAAGAGATAAAAGTATCCAGAATTATTGTTCTATGGGAACCAAAGGTGTTGATTAGAACTTGAGCATTTCTATTGGACATTGTTGTCATCTCATTACGTAAGAAGGCAATAATGCATTGTTGGGCTGAGCTTGGTAACAACCAAATTTGATTATAAATCTCGTCATTGAAAATAAAGACTCAAAATATATAATTGATATGAGGAATTAGAAAATGAGTGAGGAAGCAGATTCCACAAATTCATGGTTAGACTCTGAAGAAGGGTGGCTAGAGAAAATTGATCAAGGGCCCATGGAGTAAAATGCCAAAGGAATCTTGGAAGTGCAACCATGTTTAGAAGATGAAACAAGTTCCTTCAATGGTCTTTTCCATTAGCAAATAGAAGATTATGAGGTGTCCTAGCTTGATAGTAAGTTTGTGGAGACCAAGAAAATATATTGAACACAAAATGAATGATGCCAAGATAGATGAGAAGTTTACAAATGAAACTAGTAGTCTTGACTCTTAAGGATATGAAATACGTGGATCAACCCACCATTAGGCAAATACTTAGTACATTTTTTTTTGCTTGGGTATGGGTATGTGTAATGTCCCCTTTTTCGTGAGTATCATCTTTCAGAGGATTAGCCTATTTCCTGACCCTCATAGGCTAATGAAGTTGTTCAGAGGATCCAGTTGGCAGAGTTGGAGGCCAATTCCCACTCCAGAGGTCGGGGATGTTTAGGATTGCTCTTCGTTTGAGTCAAATCGATGCACTTACTATTTATAGTAAATTACTATTTCGGGAAAGTCAGGGTTTCTATCTTTAGCAGGGCACCTGCGCAGTTTGCTAGCAGTATGGAGTTGTGGTGACATTGACGGAGCTTCCAGTTTGGGACTTACTATTTATAGTAAGTCAAATTATGGTCAGAGCTATTTCTGGCAGGGGTACCTAGACTCGTGGTATGCATAGTGATTAACTCATCCGTCAGTTGGCTCAATTTTAGGGACTTACTATTTATGGTAAGTTAGTGGGAGTTACAGAGGGACCCTTACTATTTTTAGTAAGGCAGTTGGATGCACAATGGATACAATGGTTAACTCCCAAGTTTAGACAAAAACAAGAAATAATGATTATTTTTGGAGTTATGTTATTTTAATTATTAATAAAGTAATACTTTATTAATAATTAATGATAAAGCACAATTATAAATTTATATTTTCACTTTATTTGAATGGGGCCACTTAATGACTTAAAAGTCATTTAATAAAGTGCATCACAATGATATAATTTTTTTTTTTTTTTTTGATCGGTAATAGATATTTATATATTATTAATATTGAAATAAAACATTACAGTATATTTTGAAAGCTGCATTTTGGTAAAGTAGGACACAAAACCAGCTATGACTATATCGTAGAGAGATATTGCCCTATGTAACTATCTACTTTCACTTGCATTTACATATACAAAAAACCCTTGCATCGTTGTTCAAAAGAGATTTCCCAGAACCCTAAGACCCACTGTGCAATATACATAAGCTTATTCCTCCGACTTCATACACGACTATGCAGATTATATATATATATTTACAAAAAACAAGGCTATCAAGCAGACTATAAACAAAAAAGACCTTGTTGTTCTGTCAATCTGTTACTTTGCTGGGAAAACTCTTGCCTTTCGCTGTATTATAGAGTGAGCCCTCCCTGGGATATCCCTTTGCACTTCTATATCCAGGGCTGCAGATGGTGCTTTCACTGTTTGAATCTCTGTCTTAATTTTGCACCACTCAATCCATCGCTGATTATAATAATCCACACTTCCAACCTTGCCCACCCAACGGACAAAGGGGATCATTCCGTGTTCTTCCGCTTTAGCCTCGTCCGCTATGCACTCTGAAATATCAGTTCCCCAGCCGGGCACCACCCATTCTAATATGCTCTCCAAATCTCCCAAAAGGTCTTCCTCGAACAGCGCTTCCGCCACCCACTTCACTGTGTCTGTGGGTTCCCCTGATTCCAAGCCCCAAGCCATCATCATGGAGATGACTGCTGTGTTATCTCGACGCAGAAGCTTGAATTCTTGAAAGCTTGGGCCTAAAACTCCCAGCACCACTTGCACCATGACGTCCGTCTTAATTTTTAACAGACCCGAAACTCTTTCCTTGCTCGCTGCTCCGGGGAAGGACTTCATTTGTCTCTTCGTGGTCACAGTGAAATTAGCATGCATTTTGCTGTCTGTTGTCGCTCAAAACCTGCACAAAAACTAAAAATGCAAAAACACAACTTGGGATCATTATTTAAAAACTCGGGCATCATTGGAAAATGAGCGCACATTAACTCTTTTGTCCTTCATTTGCCGCGAGGTGTCTAATCTCCACTTGAAACATTAAAACGCTGCTTTCCCACTTCCATCGTAATTCCATGATGACACTTCCCACGAGCGTGAAGCCCATTTACACCTCCTTGTCACTTCATAATTTCATAGCACTTCATAATTACCGAGCGCCGCCGGTGAGCATGATTAATATATCCAGCCAATCTTTGGGATTATCCCAATAAACAATCTTACAAAAATGCCACCTCACCATAAATTTAAATGCTAAAAGATGGCACCCAACTGTCCGCCATCCTTGCCAAGAATTTCATTCGAATAGAATTTGACCGTTGGATTTTAAAATATCCAATTGTAGCTCGCCTACTTTGTCAAAGGTCAACGCCCATTTAGAGAGCACATCTGCTTCTCTATTTCCCTCTCTGTAGGTATGAGTAATTCGAAACTCTGTGAACTTTTGAATAATTGACAGAACAGAATTAACCAATGGTTGTAAATGCCATGCCTCCGCACGCCCATTCTTTAAGGCATTTATAGGAATCAAGGAGTCTCCTTCTAAGTGAAGTTTTTTTATCCCCCATTACAGCCCCCATCTTAACTGCCAGTAAGGCTGCATTGCCTTCCGCCGAATTATTAGTTCCATTTTGTAATCTTAATGCCCCATATGCCAGGATCTCACCTATTTTATCTCTAAGAATGGCCCCTGCACTCGACGGTCCCGGGTTTCCCTGGGAAGCGCCATCAAAATTTGTTTTAATCCAATCTGTCTCCGGAGCCAACCAACTCACCTCCTGCCTATTTCGTTGCTGCTTTAATCTGACTCCTCCAACATGTCCAAATCTGCATCTTAGCCCATTCCAAGCCCTTTGAAGTGACTGATCCCACTTGCTGAAAGGGACTGACAATGGGATTGTAGTTGCATAAGCATTAACCTTTTCTTCAATTGCAAGGTTGATTCTTTGCTTAAGTCTATTAATGTCTTCTTTCTTATTCTGGAAGAGTCTCTGGTTCCTTTCTTTCCAAATCTCCCAGATAAGGATAGAGGGGCCCACTGCCCATGCAAAGGAAAATGTGGATCTTATGGGAGCCCTTGGCCATCCATAAAACATATCTTTTAAGTTATTTGGGAGAGGGGCATGCCACCCCAGTTTACCTCTGAGCATCTCCCAACACTCTGCTGCAACACTACAAGTGACCAACAAATGGTTAACATCTTCCTCTCCTTCCTCACAAAGGTAACACCTAGATGGGCTAGGAATACCTAACCTCTATCTTCGAACCCCCGTCAAAATTCTATCTTTTGTAGCCAGCCATGCAAAAGCCCCAGCTTTGGGTAGACATTCCTGGCTCCATAAGAGTCTAGCCGGCCATTCTTCCTTCTCCTCTGTTCTTTGTAAAAGCTGGTAACCCAACTTCATAGAATAGTTACCACTGGTGGCTGTGCACCAAATAATAGCATCCCTCTTATTACTAATGTTGACACTCCGAGTAGCCAGTATATCTCACATAGTTGCCTATTGATTAATGTTCAACCCAAGATTCTCAAAGTCTTTCCAAACCCAACCTTCCCCTAATGGCCCCTGTTTAAGTACTACATAATCTCTTACATGGATACCCCATCTAGCAGAAAACAGGGCTTTAAGGTCCCGATAATCTAGGTTATCCACAAGAATTGAGTATCCATTCCAGGAGTCCTCCCAAAATTTCGCACTGCTTCCATTACCAACTTGCCATGTTAGGTGTTGTGTTATTATAGCTGTAATGTCCCCATTTTCATGAGCATCAGAGTTTGAAGGATTAGCCTATTATTTTGTCCCTTGTAGGCTAATGAGATTGGATAGAGGGTCCTTTGAGGGATGCATCTTCTTCAGTGGTCAAAGTTTTGCAGATTTGGCTTTCGTTTGAGGTCTCCAGGACTTCGTATGCAGTACTTACTATTTATAGTA
>MU224395.1:2143778-2155986 GCA_018584345.1 Thuja plicata
ATCTATATTGCAATCATATTTGAATTTTAGTTCAGATAGATTAGTTTCAATTATTGTATTTGCTTTGTCAAAACCCCTTGAAAACACAAAAAAATCAGAATATTAAACAAAAATAAAACAACTCAAATGACACAGCGGATAGAGCCTGCGAAGGGTTCCTACAATAGGTCTACAGCTGGAAATGAAATTCCACACTGCAGAGCCTTTAGGAGGATTAGGAGTAGTTAGAATCCTCTCAGCTTCCAAAGAATCTAAATACTTGCTCTTAAGTAATTTTACCCATAACGCATCTTGGTTTTGAAAGATGTTCCATACTAGCTTTGCTCCAAGAGCTTCGTTCATTTGATTCCACTCTCTCAAATCTGCAGCCCCAGCACCTTTTGGTTTGCAAACTTTACTCCATGCAATGAGGGGTCTTTTATCCTCTACATTCTTACCATTCCATAAGAACTTCCTCATTTTTGCAGCTATCGTTTGATTCACTTTTTTAGGAATCTTTAAACACATCATTGAGAAAATTGGGATTGCATTAATGACTGATTTGAGAAGTAAGATTCTGCCAGCAAAGGTTAACCATTTGCTCTTCCAACCCTCCATCTTCTTAGTGCACTTATCTATTAATTCTTTCCAAAGATTTGCTTTAGAGGCTCCCTTAAAAAGTGGTACACCCAAATACCTACTAGGTAATTTACCACTACGAATCCCTAAGATTCTACAAATGGATCTCTGCCTTCTGCAATCTACATTAAAGAAGTAAATTTCAGACTTCTGCCAGTTTATGCATTGCCCAGAGGCTATGCTGTAAGAATCTAAGGTTTCTTTTATAACTCTTGCCTCTCTTATAGATGCATCTCCTAGCAGATTTGTATCATCTGCAAATTGAAGATGAGAAAAAGGGGGGAGCTCCTCCACCACCTTAATACCTTTCCAAGCCCCACTTACCCTTTTATATTTGATTAATCTGCCCAATGCCTCTGCCATAATGATGAATAGAAAAGGTGAAATTGGGTCCCCTTGTCGGATGCCTTTATTGGATTTGAAAAAACCTTGTGGGCTGTCATTAACAAGAACTGAAAATCTTGGAGTTTGGATACAACATTCCACCCACCTTATCCATTCCTGACAAAAACCAAAACATTGTAGCACTTTGATTAAGAACTCTCGGTTTACTGCATCATATGCTTTTCTAATATCCAACTTAATCATCATTTTCTCTGCCTTAGTTTGATGAAGTGTATGTATGATTTCATGAGCAATTATAAACCCCTCATGAATGGACCTCTCATGAATAAACCCACTCTGTTCCTCTGAAATAATGAACTTTAAAACCGATTTTAGCCTATTAGCCATGACCTTAGAAATAATTTTACAGATGGTATTACAGAGGGATATTGGCCTATAATCATCCAAAGAGACCCTAGTCTCCTTCTTGGGAATTAGGGTAATGAAAGTGTTATTAAAATCTTGAAATAGAAAACCACTTTCCCTTGATTCTTCCACCACACCCCAAACTTCTTGCCCAATTAGGTCCCAGAAATGTTGATAAAATAGTGCAGAGAATCCATCTAGACCCAGGGCCTTCTGAGCTCCAATGCTGAAAACAGCTTTCTTAACTTCCTTCAACGTGCATGGTTTCAATAAGTTATTTTGAGCATTAGAAATACTGCTCGGTATGATTTCCCTAAGTTCAAAATTCTGATCTAATCCAGTGTGATCACTCCAAAAACTACTTTGGAAATATCTGATTGCTTCTTGATTTATTTCCTCCGGTTTTTCCAAAATCCTCCCACCATTATCATGAACGGAAAATATTTTATTCTGAGCTCTCTTGACTTTGACTGAGTTATGAAAAAAGGTAGTATTTCTATCCCCTTCTTTGAGCCACAACTCCCTCGATTTCTGCCTCCAAAATGTTTCTTCACGGCATAAAGCTTCACTATATAATTTTTTCAGTCTATTCTCCTCCTCAAAGTCGGCCTCTGACATTCCATTAGCAATGATAACTGTGTTAAGCTATTCTAGATCCCTTTCTATGATCTCTTTCTCCTTGAAGATATTCTTAAAGACTTCACGATTCCAACCCTTCAACTTCTCTTTCATGTATTGTAATTTCTTGGCAAAAACGAAAGCCTTATACCCTTGCCTCTCCGGGGCCTCCTTCCACCAATGTGTGACTTGCTCTTTAAAGTCTGCATGTCTAAGCCACATAGCTTCAAATCTAAATGGAGCCCGATCTGGAGCAATATCTGTTTGTAAACGAATGCAAATTGGGTAATGATCCGACCCCCAGATCGGTAAGATTTCTGCCACACTTGTCCAACTAGTTGCTACCCAGTTCCCTACCAATAGAAACCTATCCAGTTTCTCCGCAATATTTAAGAATCCACTCCGCCTGTTAGTCCAAGTGAATAATCCATTTCTCAAATCCAAATCTATCAAACCATTATCTATAATGAAGTCTGAAAAATCTCTTTGGCTCTGCCCTTCCCAACCACGCCCTCCCTTCTTCTCAAGAGGGCTAGTGATGGCATTGAAATCACCCCCAAGTAAGAAAATTTTATCTGTGTTGATGCTGAGTACATGCGTTAGCTCACGCCACAGAGCTTGTTTTAAATTTGTGTTATTTGGGCCATATACATTTATTGCTTGGAAACTAGTGTGCATCAATTTAGATTTGACTTCGATCCAGATCTACCAACGGTTAATAGCCTTAATTGTAACTTCCAGAGTATTTTCTGTCCACAATATACTTAATCCTCCTAAAGCCCCTTGTGCCTCTGAGGAACATACTTTCCATCTGCTGAATCTATTTGCAAAGCTTACTAACTCATCTTCACTAAGCTTTGTTTCTTGAAGAAAAACAATATCAGGTTTTACTTGATCAAAGGCTCTTTTGATCAAGCAGATTTTGTCAAGGGCATTGCAGCCCCTGACATTCCACGATAAGGTTTTCATAATGATTGGGGAGGGGCAAAGCCCGTCCCTGAAAGCAGCAGTTTTGACTGGTTAGCTGCATTTCCAGCCAAGGCAATCCTTGCCTTGTTAGTTTTCCGACCCCTTTTCTTCTTTTCTCCTACTGCTGGTTTGTTCTTGATAGAAGGGATTTGTTCAACTGTTCTAATATCAATTAGACCAAAAGAATCTGAAAAACTTATTTCATCCTCCCCCTCCGACTCTGAATGTTCTGAGTCCTCCGATTCAGATTCTATGCTGCCACTACTATCCTTTACCACCTCAAAAGTGGCATCCAAGTTCTTATTGGAGATATTTGGATAGCTTTGAAACCTTCCTCTTCAATACTCTCTAAGAAATCATTCAACAAAGGCATTTCCGAGTCTCTAAAGGACTTTCCAAACTTTATCCCTTTTTTTTCTGAGAGCTCTGTATTCATTTGTTCTACGGCCACTGCTTCAGAAAGTCCATCTTTACTTTTGACGACCTCCAGACCAGTGTTAGTATTCTCAATATGATCCACTTGACCTATCGAGTGTTCCACTTGTTTATCAACACCCCCAAGGCATAAAGCTCCCTCTAGGTGTTCTCCACTTCGCACTGAAGTTCCAACTCCCATTTGTGCTTTTCTGTTACCTTCACTCACCCATTCATTGGCCAAAATGTCATCAATGGTATCCTTGATACTATCCCGTGTCTGTCCATACCCATGTGAATCGGAAGAGTTAATTGTTGCTCTGTCAGCCATGAGGTTTTGCAACTTTGAATCTGCAGAACCTATATCCTTCCTGGATTCAGTGATTTGAATTACTTTATTGAGAATCTGATTAGGTTCACGGGCAATATCTATCCTGAAGCTATCACCATTCTGCTCATGGTTTTCCTCTATCTCAAACCCTTGTAGGGCCTTCTCCCCCAAAACCACCACTTTCTGTCTCCACTCCCCGGCTTTAGATGTGATAATCAAGGTATTAGGCAAAGGAAGAACATCCTGCCATAAGATCATGATCCTAGGACAAGTGGCCATATTTGTTTCTACTATGCACTTTTCGGCCTTTAGAAAGGTGCCAAGCTTATTTCCGATAAGGGTTAGGGTTTCAAACCCCCAGTATTCATGAGGTAGGTTTGGTAGAGATACCCAAATCGGCACTTCTATGATCTTCTCCTTCTCTAGATCGAAATTTTTTGACCATTCCACTATGTATAAACCTTTACCGTCAATCATATATGGCCCATTATTCATAACCCATTCCTTATCCTTTGGGGTTGGGGTTGTGACTACAATAAAGCCATTGGCCATGGTTTTCAGAGTAAAGGCATGTCCCCAATTTCTAAAACACCAATCCCTAATTAAACTGAGCAATGGCCATCTACCCGCCCACTTCAAAAAAAAAGCATGGTTCTCTAGAAAGGAGATAGACTCACTCCAAGCATTATTATTAATAACAATAGTAGAAACATTTGCAAATTCGATTCTAGGAAATACCTCTTTGGAATTTTCCTCAGTCTTTTCCAGTAGTTTAGGTCTCCAAAACTTTCCTTCGATCTGTCTGAAATCAAAAACCCGCATGGTCTCCTTTGTTTGTCATTCCTCATATTTCGATTCTGTCTTGGGGCCACGGCCATTTTCTCCCGGGAATGACCATTAACCCAGGGTTTATTGAAATCGCGCGTAGGGTTTTGAAAGGGAAAACTGTTTATATGTGTTTTCTTCCACGAGTTTGGCCGATTACCATTTCGAGCGTTGTCTAGGCTATGGCTATAGCTCAACCCTCCATGATTGATGAATGGTCTTTGCTCTTTCTGCATCCATGGCTGATTCCAGTAGCCGTTAGGGCGAAATTTTTTGAATTTGCTCGCTCTCGCTCGTTCCCAGTCGCGCTCCATCAACTTACTAACAAAAGAGTATCACAATGATATAATTTAACTTTATGGTTTAAGTGACTTTATTTAAAAGGGAGTTTTAAAAGTATATTTTATAATAAGTGAAAATGTTATTTAAAAAGAGAAATATAAGTGTTTAATAAAGTATACTTTATATTTTAATGTGTGCATCAAAAGGAGGGGAATATAATTGAATATTATATTTCAAACTTCAACAAGTTTGCATGATAAGTTATACGGGGTGTAAGCTTGAAGCTTCGAGCTCAATTGTTATTTGGAGATTTATAAATACCTTCAAAGGGAGAAATCAATTTATTCTATGCATTTGATATTATTGAATTGTGTGAAGAGAATTTGGAGACAAGGGTTTCAGAAGTTTCAGCTTGAAGAATTGGGAATTCTTCATAGTTTTTAGCACTTTGAATTGGCTTTATTTCAGTTTGTTATTTCTTGCAAAGTTTATATTCTTGCCTAGCAACACTTTTGAAAGTTTAAGAAAATTACATAAGTTAATTCTTGCCTAACAATCCATTTAAAAAATTCAAGAAATTGCATATTTATTCCAAAATAATCAGTCAAATATATCATTGCATAGCAATTCAGTGGGTTGGTGAAGTTAGAACCTGCAGGCTTCTTACAGTGGCATCAGAGTGGTTTCCTGCCATCCTGTGGGGGAGGCCTGTTATTCAGACAGTGGTGGTGTAAATTATGGGTAAAACAAGGTCAACAAAATCCATACAGGCCCTTATGCCCAAGCTCATACATGCCTTACAAGATTACAATAATGCCTTTCAGGATTACAATAGAATTTTATCAAGGCTTCTACAACATCCCGAGATTCTGGATCCCTTGTTTGTGAAGAAGGAAAAAGCAAGCTTTAATTTGAATGATTTTATCCATGCAAAAGAAACAATGGAAGGGAAGGTGGATGTGGAGGTTGAGTCTTTATTCAGTGGAGCAACCACTAGTATTTCTTATACGCAAGATGAAGGAAACTCTTCGCAAAGCCATGATGTTATTTCTCATTTGTTTGAGGACAACCACATTAAGTCCCATCATTCTCATGAGATAGAAGCTTGTGATCATGAGAAAGCTAATGACATGATATCCACCCTTGATGGCAACCCTACATCAATTGGTAGCAATGAAGATAACAATGATTAAAGTATTGAATTTTATGACAGCAGTCACTTGTTTGAGCATAATGATGATGTTGATAACAAGACCAGTGCAGAGGATGTTGGGGATGTCACCTTGAATCTTGACTCGTATGATGGGAGTGTCAATTATGAGGATTGAATGGAAAATACGAGCTCTAATGATTCTGATTTTCATGACAGCAATGAGTGGTGTTTGTATCAGCATGAGTTAGCAGAGAATTTACAGATGGATGATGTTGGTACTCGTGATTTGGGTACTACTGATGTTATTTATGATGCACACTCATGCTACAATGAGTCTGATTTTTCATATCAGAGTTTAGAAAATTAATCAGAGAATTCATTGGTTGGTAATAGGTCCCAAGATCGCAACTTGCAGGGACTTACAATTACATCGGAGGTGGGATTGTGTGAGGAGACTAATATAGCAGCAGCCCCCACTTTATCAGATGAGTCGTTTGTCGAGGTACCTAGCAGCAGTACCTCGGTTGTTGATGTGTGCGGAGATGATAGCACACAGGATGCTATTTGTCATGAGGTGAGCAATGTTGATAAAGCTTCATATCACAGTGCGAATTGTGGGTCAAAGAGCTTACATGGGAGTCAAGGAGTTCAAAGACATCATTTGGTTGGGCAACTAAAAGTTAACGACAGTCAGATTGCTACAGCCATTGAGCATTTTGATGCTACTCGTCAGATGTTGGCTACTTATGGTTGGGGTGCTCCTGTGATAGATGAGCATTGTGATGGTATTCTTTCCCTTATAGAATTCCATACTCTTCGAGAAGCAATTGGAATAATGAAACAAAATTACCTGCTACTACTTGCGGACAAAGACTATCTTCTCGAGTGGGGTTGTATTTGCTATGATGTACTGAAGGGGAAGGAAGAGGAGGTTGACGAGCTCACTCATGAGCTTGAGGTGACTATGGACTCATTGGAGAGCACCCAGTTGGCCCTTCAAGAGTCAAAGTCACAGTTAGATGAGGTTACTGTGGAGTTGAGCCGAGCACAATTTTCACCATCTACAAACACAATTCAGTTTCCTTATAGCAGCAGTTGATGATGTTCCTATGTCCACGGATTACGGTTGTGAGCAGGTTGAGGATGTGGTCACACTTGTCATAGCTACAAATGCAGATGTTACAATTGGAATGAGCGCGTCTGTAGAGAGCAGTGGAGAACCATATGTTGCATCAGGTTCTCTTGTGGCTACGTCCACTCCAGGGGTTGTTGGTGATGAGTCAGATGACAAAGGTTGTATTCAAGACTATGATAGTCAACACTGGACCGAGGTGAGAGCTTTTTATCATGACTGCATAGGAAGGAGTACTCATCATGACTTCTCAGATCCACACATAGAGGATTTGATGATGCATCAATGTGGATTGGTTCCGAGGTTATACCATCCTTTGTGGGATGGGTATTTTCCATTTGTTATAGATGGGATCAGTGACTGCAAGTTGGATTACTTGCAGAGTCAGCACATCCATAGGATCCTCGTAGAGGATGGAGATAGTGGTAGTGTTATAGACACCTTTGGATGTTCTTATCTCCACAGAAGGAATGGATGTGAGTTCAATGTGCTTTGGGACCCAAGTGATGACAAGGTTAGCACTAGAGTTCCGGCGGATCTCATTGATTGGCTTCACCACTTAGGGCACAGTAAAGTTGAGTTCAATGTAGGGCAACAGAAATCTAGGGATGTTCTTCTTGGCACACTTCTGTTCAGAGTTTGGGATCCTTCTAGTGGATCGGGATTTCAGACAAAGCTCACTGAAGAGTTTTTAGGATTTTACACAATGAGGGGTGCCTACTATTTTTCCTCTGATCCTCATGGGCATGATCTCTTTCAGATGCACAGTTTAGTTGCACATGGGTCAGACAGTTTGTATGACAACTCACTTTGCGCAATTTTGGGAAAAAATCTCTGTCAACCTTCCGAGTTGCTTCCCTATTACATGTTCACTCTTGCGACATCTACTCTTAGATTTGTTTTAGTTTGGCAGATTTTGTAAGTTAGATTGGTGATGTTATAGGAGCTAATTGGTGAACACAAGGACATTATACAGTTCTACCCTTGGGATCCGGGTGGACTGAATTTTTTTTTGTTTCTGAGATTGCTTGGGGACAAGCAATTTCAGGAAGGGTGGATTGTAATGTCCCCTTTTTTTGTGAGTGTCATCTTTCAGAGTATTAGCCTATTTCCTGACCCTCATAGGCTAATCGAGTTGTTCAGAAGGTCTAGTTAGAAAAGTTGGAGGCCAATTCTCACTCCAAAGGTCGGGGATGTTTAGGATTGCTCTTCGTTTGAGTCAAATCGGCACACTATTTACAGTAAATTACTATTTCGAGAAAGTCAGAGTTTCTATCTTTAGCAGGGCACCTGGGCAGTTTTCTACCAATATGGAGTTGTGGTGACATTGATGGAGCTTCCAGTTTGGGACTTACTATTTATAGTAAGTCAAATTATGGTCAGAGCTATTTCTAGCAGGGGTACCCGGACTCATGGTATGCATAGTGATTAACTCAATTTTTCAATTGGCTCAGTTTCAGAAACTTACTATTTATAGTAAGTCAATGGATGTTAGAGAGGGACCCTTACTATTTTTAGTAAGGCAGTTGGATGCACAATGGATACAATGGTTAACTCCCAGGTTAAGATGAAAACAAGAAGTAATGATTATTTTTGGAGTTATGTTATTTTAATTATTAATAAAGTAATATACTTTATTAATAATTAATGATAAAGCACAATTATAAAGTTATATTTTCACTTTATGTGAATGGGGCCACTTAATGACTTAAAAGTCATTTAATAAAGTGCATCACAATGATATAATATAACTTTATGGTTTAAGTGACTTTATTTAAAAGAGAGTTTTAAATGTTTTAAAAGTATACTTTATAATAAGTGATAAAATGTTATTTGAAAGGGGAGATTTAAGAGTTTAATAAAGTATACTCTATGTTCTAGTGTGTGCATCAAAAGGAGGGGAATATAATTAAATATTATATTTCAAACTTCAACAAGCTCGCATGATAAGTTATATGGGGTGTAAGCTTCAAGCTTCAAGCTCAATTGTTATTTGGAGATTTACAAATACCTTCAAAGGGAGAAATCAATTCATTCTATGCATTTGATATTATTGAATTGTGTGAAGAGAATTTGGAAATCCTTCATAGTTTTTAGCACTTTGAATTGGTGTAATATCCAGTGAATTGTGCAAATGGCGATGGCTTTACTCAGAGGCCATGATTGAGTTTATTAGTGAAGAAATATCAAGGGTTTGAAGCAAATTTGAAGTCCCATCTATTGCAGACCTGTAACTTCATTATTGCAGGCATTGTTGATAAGATTTCAAGCTTTTTACCTTGCTGCTATTAATTCCAGATTTCACTATAAAGGAGTTGGTGTAAATTCCGGGTATGAATAGAGTGTTTTTGATCATTGTATATGAAGATATAAATAATAAAATTCAATTGCAGCACTCATATAGTTGAACTTTATTTCAGTTTGTTATTTCTTGCAAAGTTTATATTCTTGCCTGGCAACACTTTTGAAAGTTTAAGAAAATTACATTAGTTAATTCTTGCCTGGCAATTCATTTAAAAAATTCAAGAAATTGCATATTTATTCCAAAACAATCAGTCAAATATATCATTGCATAGCAATTCAGTGGGTTGGTGAAGTGTAATGAGCCTGACTGGCTCTGTCTGTTGAAACCATTGAAAACTCTATTCCTTTCTTATTATGAAAATACTTAATAGGCTAGAATTGTATTTCTATCAATTTTATTGACTTTTTTTGGAATCAATACAAGTATAAATTGACGAATTTAAAAAGTATTTCAATACAAATCTGCAGTTCTGAATTTGAAATAATATCACTGATTTAATTAAAAATCTTTAAACAATTGACCAGATCGTTCCAACATAATTTATTAAAAATGTGTGGCAATTACATGCAATGTTTTATTGGAAAATCAAGTAATAATGAGTGGAACCTGATTTGCCTATGAAATTAACAAATCTGGTAATCGGCGGCCAACCTTATCTTTCTCATGCTCCTGCAAAGTCGCGGCTATCCTCACACTAAGGCTGGGCTTGTCCTCACGCTAGCAACCCATTCTCAAACCCGCCACCCTCTAATCGATGCGCGGCAGCTAAATTCAACGTAAAGGTCACTGCCTGTGCTGGCAATAGCGGCCTTATCACCACGGCCCAGCTAGTTTGTTTTCCCAGCCATGTGATCCACGTATCCCAGTCTACCCATGTTTTCCAGCAAGCATGAAACTATGCTTGTGCGGTTAGCAGCATGTGCCTTACGGCCAGTAAACAGTGGACTCCCAATGGCGTTAGAAGTATGAATCGATTTCACTTCACACCATCCACGTCCAGCAATGCAGAAACTCTTGCATTTTGCTTAACTTGATTACAATGCAAATCTGTAACCTCAAAGAAAGAACCCACACCCTTAGTGTGCATTCAAACTTCCAAAAATTCAGAGTCTCTCCAATCGTATACAATAGCACGATGAAGATACAGTCGATTATACAACAGCAATCGATTGATGATTAGATGAAGAAGAATCAATCTTCAATCAACTAATCTGACCCTTCAGCTAGGGCTTAGATAAGTAGGAACAATTCCCAAAAACAATTTTCAATAATCAATATTCGATCCTCAGCATTAAGAATGCCTCTGTATTTATAACTCTTCGGACGCCATAGTTTCCCAAAAGGATATATCAGTTAACAAGTCTCCGGAATAGCAACTTCCAAATTATTATAATAATAAAGTATTATTATAATAATATAACTTTATTATAAATTAATAACATATCGTTATTAATTAATTAATCAATATGCACTACAGTGATAAAACCTGCATCCACTGTTGAACCTGCCAGACTGACGGAGTCATCCACTGTATTGCCAAAATTAGCAACTGCCAAAAATAGACTTACTATAAATAGTAAGTCCCCAACCAAGGAACTGTACAGATTGAGCATTGTTTGGAAACTGATCACTGCCGATACTACCCTGCCAGAAGGGGAAACTGACCGAACTGACTTACTAAAAATAGTAATTCCAGACTTACTAAAAATAGTAAATCTGCCAAATAGGACCCTAAAAACCAGGCATCAGCTCATGAGGGTCACGATGATGAGCTGACTATGCCACTGCCAACACCTGCTAAAAAGAGGGTCGTCACAGTCCACCCTCCCCAAGATTGCTTGTCCTCAAGCAATCCCTAAGCAATTGTACATCACGATCCACCTGGATCCCACAGGAAAAAGTAATCCATGCCCCCGACATAAGCTATAAGCTCCTGTGGCATCACCCAAAATGCTAACCGGATAACTCTGTACAAAGACCCAAAACAACTATTTACCCAAACTCCTATACTGACTCTGTCTCTACCCGGATCCCGAAAGAAGTGAACTTCAGGACCATCAAAAACCAGTGTTCCACGAGGACGCGTCCCCTGGCCTTTTGGCCTCGTCCCCGTACCAAGTACGAAATGGGGACGCCGGTACCGTTTTTGGCCGTGCCCAAAGACGTTTCAAAATCAAGCAAAAAAGGGTACCGTCCCCGAGACGCCCATGAAAAAAAATGGTACGGCGGTACGGATTTCCGTACCGGGGATGGCAAAGCCGTACCTCAACCGTACCTGGTATGAAAATCCGTCCCCATTTTCTCAGAACTTCCGCCCAGTCAAAAATGGCAAAAAAAAACATTTTTTTTTAATTGTTTCAATTCCGTGCGGGCCCCACATGCGATTTTAGGTTCCAATAAAATATCAAAACCCTAGTTTGTAATAGATATAAGACTAAAGCTTATTATTTTGCTCATTTCATTTGGACTTGGAGTATTTTCAGTTTGCAAGAGGAAAGATACAGCAGCATTTTGGAGGTTCAAGAGGAGGGTTTTGGCATCATTTCTTCTTCATTCCAAGTATGTATTTTATCTTCCTATTGTTTGATTCAAACTTTATTGTTATTTGTTGCCATTTTTCAATTTCTTTGAGTTTTTCATCACATAGAGAGGGCATGTTGAATGAAACTTTGAAAAAAAAAAAATTTCAATAATTTGCAGCAGCATAATACTTCACAAAATCAAAAAACATGAGCAGCAGTGAGGGTGAGGGAAGTAGTGATAGCATGGAAGTTGCCATGCAACCAACTCATATTGATATGTCACAAAGAC
>MU224395.1:2162552-2175827 GCA_018584345.1 Thuja plicata
CTACCATCTGACACATCTCTGTCAGACTCCTCTGTACATGAGGAAGCTTCTATAGAGTCTACCTCCTCAACACTATCAGTTGTCCCGTCCTCTGTATCCTCTGAGTATTCCAGCTCCTAGAACCAATTCGCACTCTCCAACAACTCAGAGTCCTCTCCTAGGGTCTGATACAGACATGGCTCACTACCTGAGTCATCCTTAGGAGTCACATATGAAGCATCGGAAATAACCCAAGATGCTAGCAACGGCTCTATTTCTTCAGGTGTCCCTGACAGAACCTCATCTGACTCCGTACTAACCAATGAATCTGGGTCATGCTGGCATGAGCCCGTGTCTACTATCTTGATCTCAACACTAGTACCTTCACGCATAGACTCCATGCTCAAATCATCACTGCAGGAGAATACTGGCATCTCCTGTACTAACCCTATCTCGGGACTGTCGCTATCCGGATCTGACTCCATCTCCTCAAGGCAATCCTCAAAAGTGATATCCTCCTCCTTTGGCGATCCAGAGTCCACCGTCATAACCTCCAACGCTACAACATTCCCACTATCCGCAACTCCCTCAACATTGACCATAGAACTAGTCTCCTGGCAATCAGAACTGGAGTTATTGTCCGACTAGACAATACATTCAAGTGTGGTATTGACATCTACTGCAGTCACCGTCTCCTGCTGTATCACCGGATCATCAACACCACAACAAGGTGGTTCCATGCTCTCGCCTATCCCACCTAAGATGGGTGCTGCCTCTCACTCCGAAGCTACACTATGACAGCTGATATATAAATCTCCGATAACAAGTCCCTCGTCGAGAGAACCTGGACCATCAGAGGCAACTACTGTATCAATTGTATCTGCACCAACTGCAGCAACTACTCGGAAAGTCTCAACCTGCTGAAGCTCAGCACTGCAGTATACCACTGGAGCTGACACTTCCACCTATCTATGTGTGGAGTGTCTATCATCAGATCCATGAGTAGGTGTCGTATTATGTACTGGAGGATCTACATCTCAGACACCTGTCAGGGAAAACTCAAGTCTCCTACCCTGCGATCTAGATGCTAGTCTACTGAAAGCGGAAATCATATATCTTGCTGCCCTATCTACTGTCTCTGGGTCTAACAGTCTTTCCGCCATCCTCTGTTGATGAAGCCTAAGTCTTTCCATACTCTCCATTAATGTATTTATTTTACTATTATTTCCCGCACTGCTGTGCCGACTCCTAGAGCTAAGCCGCCTGTATCTATCCATCTCGAAAGTGCTGATCACTCTAAATATAACAACAAATCTGCATTCATAAATTATCTCCTACCCCACAGGATGGCAAGAAAATAGCTCTAATACCACTGTAATGAGCCTGACTGGCTCTGTCTGTTGAAACCACTGAAAACTCTATTCCTTTCTTATTATGAAAATACTTAATAGGCTGGAATTGTATTTCTATCAATTTTATTGACTTTTTTTGGAATCAATACAAGTATAAATTGACGAATTTAAAAAGTATTTCAATACAAATCTGCAATTCTGAATTTGAAATGATATCACTGATTTAATTAAAAATCTTTAAACAATTGACCAGATCGTTCCAACATAATTTATTAAAAACGTGTGGCAATTACATGCAATGTTTTATTGGAAAATCAAGTAATAATGAGTGGAACCTGATTTGCCTGCGAAATTAACAAATCTGGTAATCGGCGGCCAACCTTATCTTTCTCATGCTCCTGCAAAGTCGCGGCTATCCTCACACTAAGGTTGGGCTTGTCCTCACGCTAGCAACCCATTCTCAAACCCGCCACCCTCTAATCGATGCGCGGCAGCTAAATTCAACGTAAAGGTCACTGCCTGTGCTGGCAGCAGCGGCCTTATCACCACGGCCCAGCTAGTTTGTTTTCCCAGCCATGTGATCCACGTATCCCAGTCTGCCCGTGTTTTCCAGCAACCATGAAACTATGCTTGTGTGGTTAGCAGCATGTGCCTTACGGCCAGTAAACAGTGGACTCCCAATGGCGTTAGAAGTATGAATCGATTTCACTTCACACCATCCATGTCCAGCAATGCAGAAACTCTTGCATTCTGCTTAACTTGATTACAATGCAAATCTGTAACCTCAAAAAAAGAATCCGCACCCTCATTGTGCATTCAAACTTCCAGAAATTCAGAATCTCTCCAATCGTATACAATAGCACGATGAAGATACAATCGATTATACAACAACAATCGATTGATGATTAGATGAAGAAGAATCAGTCTTCAATCAACTAATCTGACCCTTCAGCTAGGGCTCAGATAAGTAGGAACAATTCCCAAGAACAATTTTCAATAATCAATATTCGATCCTCAGCATTAAGAATGCCTCCATATTTATAACTCTTCAGACGCCATAGTTTCCCAAAAGGATATATCAGTTAACCAGTCTCCGGAATAGCAACTTCCAAATTATTATAATAATAAAGTATTATTATAATAATATAACTTTATTATTAATTAATAACATATTGTTATTAATTAATATTAATTAATTAATCAATATGCACTACAGTGATAAAACCTACATCCACTGCTGAATCTGCCAGACTGACGGAGTCATCCATTGTGTTGCCAAAATTAGCAACTGCCAAAAATAGACTTACTATAAATAGTAAGTCCCCAACCAAGGAACTGTACAGACTGAGCATTGTTTGGAAACTGATCACTGTTGATACTGCCCTGCCAGAAGGGGAAACTGACTGAACTGACTTACTAAAAATAGTAATTCCAGACTTACTAAAAATAGTAAATCTACCAAATGGGACCCTAAAAACCAAGCATCAGCTCACGAGGGTCACGATGATGAGCTGACTATGCCACTGCCAATACCTGCTAAAAAGAGGGTCATCACATGAAGTTTGAACTTGCAGGGGTTTTTACAGTATGTGTGTGTATATACATACATACATACATATTTATATACATATATATACACATATATATGTATATATAGTATATACATATATTTATATCTATATAGTTATACATATATATACATATACATACACACAAGCACACATAGATATGTATACACACGTGTGTGTTTGTACAATTCTCCAAAATATAAATTATAAGAATAGTGATACTCATTGCCAACAAATAGAATATTCAAATACCCCATATTCATAATTTGCGAAATGAAAATACTGAAGTCTTCACAATGAAAATTCAAATTACAATCGCCATTTAATATTTATATTCTTCTTCATCAGAAGCATCATACATGGCCTTGGGTATTCATATTTTGCTTCTAAATATTTAAAGGCTTCATAAATAGATTTGCTTGGTACATTCATACAGATATTTGATGAGAATTTAGATGTACTGCACATTTTATTTCACATGCATGCACATATTTTGGTATATTTGCTTGGCTACAGCCCTTGGGTACTTCTTGGGTGCCCGGGTTGAAGGACCCACGGTGAACCCGGGCACCCAAGAAGTACCCAAGGGCTGTAGCCAAGCAAATATACCAAGAGCAAAGAAGTACCCGCACACCTACGAAGTACCCAAGCTATACCAAGGCCATACTCAAAATGTACCTGTACCAGGACCCAGCTTTTACTAGCAGTACCTGGTAACATAGTTTTGTACACTCATTGATGTTGCAGTAAGACTTGAAGTGTGACTTAAATCGCTACAGAAGTCTTAAATTACTGCAGGACAGACTGAAATTGTTGCACAACCTTACTTTTTTGCAATACAATTGGAAATTTCAGCAATATGGCCTGCAACAGATGAAATTGTGGCAGTGGCTGAAATTTTTCCAAGACTGCTAAATGCAATACCTTACATTGAAAAATGATGATTATATCACCTCCAACATATGGTCTATAATACAATCTGAAAATTTTGTTGTATGTCTCTATGTAACAACCATATGAACTTGTTTTGATGCAAAAGATAAAATTATCACCATAAGGTGGGTCAAAAAATTGATCGCATGCTTAGAAATCTTTTGAAGGTGAGCAACATCCAAATTCTTTGCAGCTACCATATGAATCCCTTTACCATACATGGGTCCCCTACATATGACCTCAAACCATACAACCCTTTTCATCAAATTGTTCTGCTATGTGGTCTTTGGGAAGCAAGAAAATTATCAAAGACCCTTGTAGGGAGTCCATTGTATACTATGATCGTCTACTAAATTACTTGTACAGTCCACAACAGTTTCAGTTGTACAGTTATTGGTGGTTACAATCACTATATATTTCAACATACACCATGCAAAATCTACACATATTCAAAGTCATGAAACCAACAAGTTCCCCTTATTCTCAGATAAACAACATTCCTTTTTTGCTAAAATTGTTCTGGCTGAACAAATGAAAAAACAGCAAGTAGGAGGGCATTCCTCTTCTTCAGGGCTACCGAAAATATGGAAAAGATCACTTCACATTACTTGACGTCTCATTTTGTTCTTTTCTTTTTGACTAGGAATCAGACTTCTTTTGTGGGGTGCATGATGTATTACTAGTTAGTTTATTTTGAGGGTCTAATTTTATTCCCGACTATTTAGTTATTTGTCAACTTTGGGTGGTTGTTGAGAGATCATAGTAAGTGGTTGCCAACAGTTGTAGTCTGATTGGTAACCATCAAGCACCTCAAATAATCTTCTTACTTCAAGGAAGACAGTCTAATTTGTGCATGGTCCTCCATATTTTACTTGATTGTATCAAATACTACCATGGAATAAAGCAATTATCATTATTTGTCTGCAATCAATTGCTATGTACTGGTATGTTTCATTTATATAATGCAATTGGTAATGCAATAATTTAGCAGTAATAGTCCAAATCATTTCTTAAGAGTAAACCAAAAAAAAAACAGAAATTTAAGCTGTTGATTAATATAAATTATATTGAGTGGTTGCGAACTAAAGAAATTAGGGAAATGCTTGATGTTTGCTCCAACGACCCAAGGTTTTCACTATTATAATTTATTCAACCCTATTACTTTCTTACCACTTTCCATAAGCCAAGATATTCTAATAGAATAAAACTTAAAAAAAATTATGCATCATCAATGAGGATTTTTGTGAAAAATATACAAAATTTCACCTCAATTGCAGCAGGAACAAGTTTGGCATGTGTGATTGGAACGTTTATCCATACTCCTTTCTTCCCCTGTAACCCACACAATTTTCAATAAAAGGAAAAGAAAAGAAATTCTGCTGATGCACATTGTATCTACTACATTTGACATAAAAAGTGACCATACTGAATGGATTCTAGAAAAAATAGAGAACACTGGGACTTAAAAAATCAGCTTGCAGATGGAATATTTTTGGGGGAATCAAACATAAGCATCATGGGTTCATCTTAACAATCCTATAGTTATGTTTAAGGAAGGTTATTTTGGCTTTCAATCTGTAATTAACTTGGACTTAGTTGACCAATCAAAATTAACAATACTTTCAAGTTAAAACAAATATCGATGTTTCCCTCCTGAACTTGCCCATTTTTATATCAAATTTGTGAACTGCCCTTTTGGTTGACACCATGTTGAATGACTACATAGGCTGTTATTCCTTCTAGAAGTATTATGATTTTTTTTAAACAAGAAATATTATCAACCCACCTATACCAAATGATATTACAGTGTGACAATTTTGTAATGCACAAATTAAAAAAGATCTACCTATTTGTCACTAAATCCTTGCAAAGAGTCATATTACCATTACATCTACATTTAATTTTCAAAAACAAAAAAAGAGTGAGTTACAACACAATCAAATATAATATAGAAAGAAAAACAAAAAGTAAATTAACTGATTCAGTAGCACACATCACTGAGTCTCTTTTGTTAAAATTCACCGTCTTTTGTTTTTCACTCTCAATCTTAATTATCATTATAGATTGGGAAATGGATTCACAAATGACGATAACAAAAGAGCAGAATGTTGGACATGTGGATATGTTAGTCTGCTCAAATACAATATATGTCAAAATAAACTAAAATTATGTCATATTATAAAATCTAATATCATAATACAAGGGTGCATTGACAGAAGTTTATTTTCTTATCGCTAATGAAACATGATTTAGTCAGTAAAACTTGCCCTTTTTCACCATTACTGTCTTTAATAATTAATTTAAGATAACCAAAAACAATTCATAAAGATAAATAAATGGGGACTAAAGGAAAATGAACATCAAATCAAAGATTCCATGTCCATAAGAACCTTAAAATGAGGTTCCCTAAAGTAGAGTTAGGATTTGTTGACATTTTTTGTAATGTTCCCTTTTTTGTGAGTGTCATCTTTCAAAGGATTAGCCTATTTCCTGACCCTCATAGGCTAATGGAGTTGTTCAAAGGGTCCAGTTGGTAGAGCTAGAGACCAATTCCCAATCCAGTGGTCAGGGATATTCAGGTTTTCTCTTCGTTTGAGTCAGACTGGCACACTTACTATTTATAGTAAGTAAACATTTTCGGAAAGTCAAAGTTACTATTGTTAGCGGGGCACCTAAACAGTTTGGTGGCAGTATGGAGATTAATTGGTGTCAGCATAGCTCATTTTCAGGGACTTACTATTTATAGTAAGTCAATTTCATGCAGTTGCTATTTTGGGAAAGGCACTTGGATGTCTGATTTTTGCAATAGACAACTGGATTTATTGTTGGTTCCTTGGAGAAGCATTTATAACCCGTGTGCACAATTATTTTATTATTAATAAAGTGTACGGGCTAAGTTATATAAATAAGGTGCCTTCAATGATCATTTAATAATTAATTCTTATGTTGGCACCAAAATTTGTGAGTAGAGGAATTACATATTATAATTTGAAATCATCAAAAGAAAATGAACGAAAAGCTAAGTATGATTTCAAGTTGTGCAGAGAGTGAATTCGAAGCTACAGGTGGATTGGGGTTTGGAGATTATAAAATGGCAAACAAGAAGAAATCGATCTCATTCCATTGATGCTTGTTTTTGTGATTCTATGTTGAAGGAATTGGGTTTCGAATACCAGCTGGGAGGAATTGTAAATTTCTTTCAAAGATTGGCACTTTGAGTTGGTGAGACCATCCAATGAATTGTGCTTAGAGGTGGTTCATATCAGAGCCATCAATTGTGCTTCATATTGTGAATGAAATGGGGGGAATAATCAGCATTTAATCTCAGAAATAATTTTCAGAGGAAGGGGTTTGTTCATGAATACAGATTGCAGCCATAGAAGGATCAGCATGGGCTTTGATTGAGGCGGCCGCAAGTTTCCTGGAAGTCACGTGGGTTAAAAAAGAGTGACGCGGGGTTGAGAGAAGGTTCGATTTGGTAGTTTGGGTGCCTCCCATTGCAGATTTAGCTTGGACACCAAGTTTCTTGCTCATATTAATAACCACGTCTCAGCTAAGGAGTTTCCATACCAGCCGCAATTATATTTCAGGTTCATTTCAATTTGTAATAATATATTCCACAAGGTTTAGTGATATTGTTCATAGATTTTACCTTGAAATGAAAGTAGAGGAAATGTTGTGCTTAATTGCTTTAAGTTATTTAGTTTCTCATGCATTGTGTTTATCCATATTTTTTAAAAGTCCACAAAGCTTAAACTCTGGAAAAATTCAAAAACTATAAAACTTGCAAAAAACCCCATCTCTCAAAGACAGTGAAACAAAGTTAGAACCGGTTGGGGTTCTTACAATGGTATCAGAGCAGTTTCCTGCCATCCTATTGGGGGTTGGGAATTAAAATTTCATAGAACTCTTACAGGTGATATTTGAGTGACCAATACTCTTGCTTGTTTCAGTCATGGGAAAAACTAGAGAAGAAATTGAATTGGAAGCTGATATAATTTTTAAAGAATACCAAATCATGCCAGATAAGTTTAAAAAATTAGATGGTTTTGATGGTTTCTTGAATTACTTGCTTGGCTTCAATTCGGAAGTGACTGACACAGTGAAATATATTTGAGGGAAGTATGGGGAAAAAATAGAGCAAGGTATATTTGACACTCCTTCAGGGAAACCTATTGAATCGGTTTGCCATAATAAACAGCTTAGGTGTGAAGTTTGGAAGGAGTTCTTCATATATGCAGAGAGGTTTGAGGATGACAACAAAAATTCAGTTTTTCGCAACAACGGCTTAAACTCTTTGCATTATTAGGAGGTAGCAACCATTTCACTTAAGGAACATGCTTCTTGTTTGTTGCCACATGAAGGTACTCAAAATTTGGATGCTAAAAATGAAACCGGTGATGTAGATTCATGCCATAATGAGTCTGATTTTGCAAATCAGACCTTGGGAAAAATAGCAGAAAATTTTGTGGTTGACAATAGGTCCCAGGATCATGACTTGGAGGGACTTGCAGGTACACTGGAAGTGGAAGTGCGCAAAGAGATTGTCAAAATAGTAGCTTCCACTACCAGTTGAGCCATCTATTGAGGTACATATCAGCAGTACCTCGTTTGTTGATGTGTGCGAAGATGATAGCACACATGATGTTACTTGTCATGAGGTGAGCATTGCTGATACAACATCCTTTCATAGTGCAGATTTTGATTGTCTTACAAAAACAATATTCTGATGGTGAAAATTTGCATATCCATTCCCTTTTCACTTATGTTTTCGACTCTCTTTGATTAGAGTGTCCTTAATGCAATAACAAGACTAGGAAGTGATATTTTTGCATGAATTTAGCTTATGAATTCACCTTATCTAAACTCTCGTTATCACTCATTCCTAGACATTGATCCCAATCCCTAAATCCCCCATTCACCATCTTGGATAAGATCCACAGGAGCAGACATGACCCAAGTTTTTTTTGTGGTTGTGGATTTGAACATGAAATTTTTACATTTTAAATTCAAATATTGTTACAACTAGTGGTTGCCATTGCACCAAAAGATCGACCTATTAATGCCCGATACAACAACTAGACTTATAGAATCCACAAGAGGCTATTAAACCATGTCGCGAATCCTGCGATGGACGCTGGCCCACTTCCAACAATCCCCCTCCCAGCGTCACTCGTTGTGGCCTGTGTGATTCGAACCTGTGACCAAGCTCTGATACCACTTGTTACAAGTAGTGGTTGTCGTTGCACCAAAAGATCAACCTGTTAATGCCCAATACAACCACTGGACTTATAGGATCCACAGGAGGTTGTTAAACCATGTCATTTCCTCTGAGGGACGCTGGCCCACTGCAAACAAATATAAGTGTGACAAACTCCCTCCCCCTAGCCATTGTGAGCAAATGCTAACACACTTGTCTTGATTCGTGCACTATATCGTTGTAATCATTCACTTGAAATCGTTGAAGAATGCTATGACATCTAGGAGTTATCGAAATAGTATTTACATTAAGAGCATCATAGCAGCACTATCAAAGCATCAATCATTCTAAGAACATTACACACTTATTTTCTTCAATTGTTGTTCCAAATCTATTGAATCGGTCATCCTAGGGGCTTGACCAAGGAGAACATGACCACCACAATCCAAAAGATTCCCAAAAGTGTTCTTTAATACTATGAATCCTTATTGAGAGTTAGATATAAGAAAATCAAGGCAAGCGAATTCCAAATTTCAGATATTTGCTATTTCATTTTTGTAGGTATAGATTTAAGTCCACATGCTAGTTCATTTCTATGAGAATGGAGATCAAGTTTGTAGAAGATTGGATGTCACACTGTGTAAAATGCAGCAGGCAATACATTGATAATTACTTGGAGAGCCTATACTTGGAGAAATACCTGAGATTGTATGGTGGAAAGGTGACTGAACTGCAAGGGTTGTACACTGTGCCATTGAAATTGATAAAACCCTCCTACTACCAAGAGTGAAGGATGCTACTGAGAACAAAAAAAGTGATGTCACCGAGAATGGATGATATAATATCGCCATGAGTGTGAAATATGTCTCTTTGAGAGAGATATAAAATGGCTGAGTGAGAAACATGAAAAGGCCGAGAGAGAGAATATCTTTACTTTTTCTAATTTTTCAGTTATCATCCTTCTACTTTTGGCCTTTAATTTCCTTTTTAATTAGCCTTCGTACTTCATAATATTTAATTTGGTCGCCTTAATAATTTCTTTTCTCAGCACTTCAATAAATTGCTCTTTGCACTTTTTAATATTTTCTAGCTCTACTATTTTAATGAGAAACTTCGTTTTCTTCCATTTGCCAAAATTTGTTCGCTTTGATTTAATTTTTCTTGACCTTGGTAGAATATATCTTTACTTACACATGAAATTATTACAGAGAAGACGACTAGAGATGGTCAATCAAGGATTACAATTGATCCAAATAAACCTCCCACATTCCTTGACACAGTATATTTAAAGGACACGATGGTTGCCAAGACTAAGAGGAACACAATCATCAATCAATTGATGTTTATAACTATCCAAGAATGAAAAATGAACAATTAAAACATTGCCAGATAACCAATATTATCAAAACATTATAATAGACATTCTATGTTGACTACATCATTCCCCCTAAAAGAAAAAAGTCGTCTTCAAAATGACAAGTAAACATCAAGTAATATGCAGGAAGACTACTGAAAATAGTGTAGAAACTTCACCACCTATTAATGAATGACATCGTCGAGTGGTGAGGGAATGTATTCTGCCAACGATGTCATATGATAAACCAAGGAAGTCACACACTAGTAGTGAACTGCCAAACGATGTATAATATTTGACCACACGGTATGCAAGAAGAATGACCTCGCCATACACCAAAAAGCAGACGTCATATGCTATTAATTCTTGCAGACCGTACGAGATGATTTTTTGGATGCTATTTGATATGGATGCCAAGGTGTCATACTGCATAGCTATTTCGAGGCCATACACTAACTACGCAGTGTCGTACAGTACAAATTATTGTGCCCAACCATCGTTTGCTGAGAAACACATGAGATGTCGTATAATGGGCTTTTGTGAAGGTCGTACGAATATGTGAGAGGTTCACACAATGGATTTCTATGCAGGTTGTATGATGAATATGTGAGAGGGTCTTACAATAGATTGTTGAACTTGCCATGCATAAAAACTCCATCGATGTTAGGGTACTAAAATAGACACCCAAAGGGTCAGCTGAATAACCCTACTAATTAAAGTAGAGGATTTATTCAGGGTTATTCAACTGAGCCTTTGGGTGTCTATTTTAGTACTCTCCATCTCAATGCATCAGTTTATTTCTGGTTTGCCTTCCAGAGGTCTTGCAGGCTCTCTTTATACACACTATTTTTGATAAGTCACTTGGATGCTTGGGTCCATACTATTTATGGTAAGTCGTCTAGATGGTCAGAGGACAACACGATTATATCTGAAAAGTTGGTAGGATCAATTGTTGGTTTGATATTTGGCATTTCATGGAATTTAATGATTTAATTTAATTAATTAAAGTTTAATCTAGCATTGAGTTTAATATAATTAATTAAATTAAATATATTTATGATTAAAGGGATAAGAGGGGTCGGGTGTGCATTTAATATATTAATGTCATCAAGTATTTAATTATTATGCCAAATGGGGTGCCAACATATGGAGGTATAAGGATATTAAAGTTACTTTATATTAATGAAGAAATTATACGAGGGGGTCACTTAATTATTATTTCTCATATACAAATTTAATATTAAAATATTAAAACTGGGAAATTTAAATAGGGTTTCCAGAAACTTCATGAGAGGATTATAAAAGGGGATTTGAGGAAATCATTTGATATACTTGGTTTATTTTATATTTCTCTCTAAGAAGTTTGAGAGCTTGGCTTTCAATATAGGAAATTTGAGGATGATAACCCTTGGAGTTTCTCGATTGTTCAGACGAAAACTCAAATCCATCTTAGGTGTGGATTCATCCAGAACTCACTATTGTGCCCAAGTTTCAACAGGAAATCTCTTTGGAGGGTTTGACAAATATTGAAGATAATTGCAATATTGATCATGGCACAGCTATAGCATTCATTTGGCATCATTTTCATAGTTTTTTGACAAGGGTTTATGGAATTAAATAATTTTATGTTGTTGGAGCTAGGGTTTCAAACCCATTTTGGTGATTGATGCAATTTTGAAGGATTTCACATATTTTGGTAGTGTTTGGCATTGTTCAGCTAGGGTTTCGAGGTCAGATTTATATATTAGAATTCCAGGAGTCATTTGTTGCCTATACCAATCAACCACTTCATATTTGGTCGCCATTTAAGGAAGTCATGCTTTCCACTTGGTAATGGGCTTCTATTTATGATTCTATGTAGGTGTGTAATCATTTTGATTAATTATAACTCATATTTGAAGAAACTTGTTCGTTGTTGTAGTACGGACCCATATCAGATCAAATTATTATTAAAAATTTAAAAAGGCGTTGAATGAATCCAAAGCACATATTCTGAGGCAGATTGACGGAAGACCCAAAAAAATGAACGAAGACCCAAAAGAAAGCTCGAAAAACCCACCAAGAATCTGTAATCAGATTTTGAATCTGCTGACACAAATTTTGAGGCTAAAAAATCGAGGCACCCAAAAAAATCCAAGGACGACCCAGTTGAGGGTTTAAAAAACCCACTAGGAATCTACAAGAATCTGCAAAAAAAATATTTTTTGACTGAAATTGAAGGGTCAAAACCCTAGTCGAAAGTGCAGAAACCCTAGGTGGGTTGTTGGAGAAAATGAACAATCCCCAGAATTTTAAACACAAACCAGACCAAGGAGATCCGAAAATTTTTAATCTAAAATTTTCATAAAGAAATTTAAAATTTTCAAACAACCTATTTTGAATAATAACAGATAATTTCAAGAATGAAATTATTATTTTTCGAAAAAAAAGCTTTGATACCATATTATGGTAAAATAATGAATGTGTTATTAAATAGAGATCAAGAATGATCTATACATACAAGTGTACAAGAGAATGTTTCTATAACAAACAGAGAGAGAAACAGAAACATTCTGAAGAGAGAAATACAAACAAAAGGAAGTTTCCATAATATACAAAGAGAAAATATGGAAACATAGAAGAAGAGTGACCATTAGAATAGAAACAAATCTACAGAAGAGAGAGAATGTTAAAATTGTAGCATCGATCAGATAAATATTCAAGTTGCAATAATACATAAATCATGAGATATATTTATATATATATATATATCAATAATAGTTATTATTAATAATATATTAATACTTATTATTATTCATATTTATTATATATATTCTTAATATAAATATTATTATTGCTTTAATATAATAATAATAATGATTATCATTATTATTATTGTTATATAATAAT
>MU224395.1:2192159-2220681 GCA_018584345.1 Thuja plicata
TTGATCATTGATCAATGCCAAATCTCAAAGATTCAAAACATCAAAATTAAATCATAACATCAATTCAAGTATCATTGTTTGAAGTTCAACTAATGGATTAATAATTTATTGATATTCTCTTCTTCATTATCATCATCTTCTATATGGAGCCTAATAAGAGTAGAAGGTTAATTTTTCCCCACTTTTATTGGCGTAGTTTCCACCCCAAATTATTAAATGGGGGTTTGGGGGCAAAGTTCCCAAGACGGGGTCAAGGGGCAGCACCCCTTGTGCGCTCCCTGTCGCAGTACAGGGCAGGGTCGAGGGGCAGCACCCCAGCGGGGGTTTTCGGGGGCAGCGCCCCCGAAAGCTCAACCGACTTTAATTATTTTATAAAGGCTCCGAGAATTATTTTTCAAGGCAAAAAAAGTCTTAATTTTACCACTTTACATCTTGGCTAGCCGCGGGTCCCTGTGGATTCGCGCAGATCCGTGTGGGATCCTCGAGGATCCTCATTTTCTCCTCCTGGTCCGTGCTGGATCCGGGCAGGGTCTGCATTTTGACCTGTGAGTCCGTCTGGATCCGCGGGCATTTTGACTTGTGGGTCCATCTAGATCCACGGGCCACGGATCCATCCGGACCCACAGGTCAAAATGCGGACCCTGCCCGGATCCAGCACAGACCGGGTCAAGAATCCAGACTGGACCGGACCTAGAAAATACGCAAATCCGGCAACTTAGGTTTCAGACCTCCAATGGCTTCAAAATGGGTGACAAATCAATCCAATAAATCTGCAATGAAAATCCATTGAATGAAAAAACTTAGAAGTTTTTTAGAAAAAATCGAACTCCATAGAGGGGTCTGAAAACTCATGAATTGCAGCCTCTCGATGCCTCAAATCAGTCCCCAAAATTGTGTTTTGACCTTCCGATTAATCTGCAATTAAGTTTGGAAAGGTTTTGGGGCTTAAGGATTTTAAATGAAGTTTTTAAGAAAATCGCCCCTATAGAATAAATTCGCAAACTTGGTCTGAAAACACATACATACCCACATTTGGACACCATTAAAATGATCTTGGAACAATGCTTTATCACTGCCAACAACCCCGCAATCACTTTCAGCCTTGTTTGATGCATAAGAAAATCCAAATATTTTGCAAGAAAATGGGCCCTCATGGAAGAATTTTCAGACTAAAATCTGAAAACACACACTTACCTTGTGGGTTTCCTTATTGGGTCTAAGGAAAGGTTCTTATTTTACCTCCTCAATCAGGCATGCCAAGCTTCCTATCAATGGTTGATACCTTCTCGGATCAATTTTTAGCCACCCCTATGGATGGGCGATTTCTATCAACCTTCACCTTCTTGCCTTCACCACCTTTAAATACTTAGTCAACCAATTCTGCTTTCATGTAGCTGTAGCTTGCTTTTTTAAAGTGGATTTTGGCTTGAGTTTCACCCACACAAGCAATGTGGGATGAAAAACTCCAACCTTGAAACTCGTGCAACTTATTTAATTTCCCTTTAAATTTAATTTATTTTATTTTTAAAGCCTACAAGGGAAAATCGATCCATGTAGGGATTGCAATTTTTCACTAAGTCCACCCTTTACCCTCCCCAAACGGGGAATTCGAATTCCATAAGGAATATCCATTGTTATTTCCATTCATCCAAGTGGGGAAATTCAACCGACCCCTATAGGGATAAATTCCCACACTTATACTTAGTCAAATTCATGTTCACTTGGCCACAAGTGGGGAAAATCAATCCGTGAAGGGATAAATTCAATCCCAAACTTAGAATTTCTTTTCCATCCTTAAGTATCCTCAAGGGAAAATCGACCCATGTCTGGATTAATTCATGCTTTGTTGGGACATTCCTGACTTTGGAACTCAAAATTCATCGTGTAAGCCCAAGGGGAAAATCACTCTACATTTGGACTCTTCACCATATTCCATATCCTTAGTATCCAGATGAGGAAAATCAACCAATGTCTGGATTAATAGCCCAACACTTAGTTTTTTTTTTTTTGAAATGTCTCGTCAAGTCGGGAAATTCATGCCTTGTTCGGATTTTAACCATTTTAAGTGGGGAAATTCATGCCTTGTCTGGATTTTAACCATTTTAAGTGACGAAATCCATGCCTTGTCCGGATTTTAACCATTTTAAGTGGGGAAATTCATGCCTTGTCCGGATTTTAACCATTTTAAGTGAGGAAATTCATGCCTTGTCAGGATTTTAAACATTTTAAGTGAGGAAATTCATGCCTTGTCCGGATTTTCACTATTTTAAGCGGGGAAATTCATGCCATGTCCGTATTTTAACCATTTTAAGTGGGGAAATTCATGTCTTGTCCGGATTTTCACTACTTTAAGTGGGGAAATTCATGCCATGGTCGGATTTTCACTATTTTAAGTGGGGAAATTCATGCCATGTCCGGATTTTAACCATTCAAGTGTGGAAATTCATGTCTTGTTCGAATTTTGTGCATTCGTATAAAGAAAATTTGATTTTCATTAGGATTTTGACCATTTTAAGTAAGAAAATCAAATTTTATAAGGATTTTAAGGCCCTTATACATAAAATATGCCTTTATAATGTATTTTGAACTATTTGACTACCCAAAATATTAATACACTTAAGATTTGTAGCTCAACCCACTACAACTCAGCCCCAAAGGACTTTAATTTTAAAACTCCCACTTTAAATCACAACTTGACAACTTGATTGCTCAACCACTCAACCTTTTAAAGCTCTGAATTGTCAACCTTACCGCCAAAACCTAATGACTATGAGAAAAAAGAGGGGGGCCCATTTGCAATGGGGCGATTGTGTGAAAACCGCACAACAGGAGGGTTTGACAAGAATTGAAGATAACTACAGTTTTGATCATGGCACAACTATGGCATTTGATCCCGCATCTTTGTTGTCCTCGATGTCAAAAGATGCTAACTAACTTGGTAACAGTCAACAGGTATCCGGCAATTTGGTATTCATTTCAAGTTGATAATGATTTCACGTATTGATTCAAGTCTGAGTTTGATCATCATATGTAACTTACTGCTTTCATCAGTTTAAAAATGTATTCTTGAGCATCAGTTTAGCATTAGTTTGGTATGATCAGCAACATATTTGGTTGTTTCGTGATATAGATATATCTTCAGTATTGAAGCTTTATAAGAGACAAAATGGTAACATATTTGTTCAATATGACAATGGATAAAATAGGTGTTTGTTGATCACAAGTTGTGACCAAGGCAATTAAAAAGTTGTGTTTGGCTAGGACCTTTTGGTCGGTCCCCTAACCATTACTTCACATCTGCAAAATTTGTTTTTATAAAAAGATGTGATAATGCCACATTAAAGTGGCAGTTAAGGGCATTAATTGAGGATGTAATGCCAAGCACCATATTTGATGCTATCATCCCATTTTGGTTACCTAGTAAGTTAACCCTAGCTTTGTCGAGCTAGGGCATCACAACCATGCACAACATCTGCTTGCAATTACACAGTTTGGTTGATGAGCCGCCATTGGGAATGGTAGTTAGAAGGAAGGTTGAGCAGTTTTGAACTTGAGATATTGCACAGAGATTCACGGGATCTTCGGGATTGCACTCTATCCAGGTGTATTCGGTTCTTGTTCCTTTCATTTTCAGTTCATCTGCATTATGCTTTCATGGAACATACATATCATTCTTTGTCTTTGTTTAGGATGTGTTTAATCTCTGAGATTAGTTCATTCATTTAATCAAGGGTTTTGTATTTGTTATTGTGTTCTTTACTAAACCCATGTCGGGTTTATCTCAGTTGTATTTATATAGCTGTTATTTTGGGGTTTGACAGTTTTTCGAGCATGATTATGTATGCCAAACCAGTTTAAAGGTAGTGGCGTGTTTATTTCTTGCATATCATTCACATGCATTGTAATGTTGTCATGTACAGTGATGATTAACTGGTTTTGTTTACAAATGTCTTTTATTATTTCAAACCCTCATTAGGGCTTTCGAGTTTATACTCTTCTTCACAACTCTTCTTATACCCCTATCGGGTCGAAACTTTCATCATGCACATGATATTATTTACTGCCAATATTTGTCTTCATATGACAAAAAAAACTATGTACTGTCAACATACACAGTCCTGTATTGGTATTCACAGTGCATTACACATACTGTGTACATTACACATATACAAATTCTTTAGTCTTGAGTTATTGTCTCAGCCGTTCATTCATATGTTGTGGAGCATGATGTGTTACTCTTCCATTCACTATTTGTTGTGTGCATTTGAAGCATCTTATACAAGGTTGGGTCTATGAATTGTCAGTTCTGTGTTTGTCATAAGCATATGAAGATGCACTCATTTGAATAGAACATGGCACGATACAATAACTGCTTTATGGTATAGTTTTATTCAAAGACCATATGACAGTCATAGATACAGTTACATCTTATTTTCTTGATGGAATAACAGTGATAAGTTTAAAGATATATTTGATATTTTTCAGTTTGACGGAATACATTAATGTTGAAGCGTGAAGATTATACAGTGCTTATCAGACGGTTTTGAAGTTGAGTTTGAACATCACTTAAATACTCAGGTTGGGTATAATAACAGTAAACTGTGTAGAGGTGAAATGGTAATTTGATTTAGATTATTTCAATTATTTATTATTTTATTCAGAGACATTAATCAGAACAATTAAAATGATTGCAGTCGCAGTGATCTATTGTTTGAAGGATACATACTTCGATGGTCATATCAAGGCATGATGTGATACATATTGACAATCAGTTTTTGGAATTAGTTTTATGTTCAGTTTGTCAAACAGAGATGCTTATATATACATCATAAGCAGATTGATTTGATGTAGAGACAGAGGAGACATTGAGGTTTTAATTGATTACATCTTGACAGTATTTGTGGACAATCAGTTTAGTAACAGAAAAGTCTTGATTGACATAGAATCTATGATTAGATATTATGCACTATTAAGCACAAAAACATGTATTGTGTTTAATGATGTATAGTGTGTAGTTGTAGGGTCTAAATATCAATCAGATTTTCTGATCTCTGTATGTAGAAACATTGTAAAAGATTTGAGAAGCCTATAAGGCAGATTGTAAAAAGGTCAGTGAGGCACAAAAGACCAATGAGGCACAAAAGACGAGAGAGGCATAAAGCCAGTGAGGCACAAAAGACAAGTGAGGCCCAAGTCTAGTGAGACAATAAATTTGTCAGTGAGAAAGCATCAGTGAGATGTACAAATTGATTTGAAAGATAAAGCCAGTGAGGCTAATTTTGAGTGGTTTTATTCATCGGGAGGGTTTCAACTGAGGACAATCTTTGTGTCAATCTTTTGTGTATGTTGTGTACTTTATGTTATATGCATTATTTGATTTAAAATTGATCAAGTTTATTGAAAGTTTTGAAAAGAATTTAAAGGCTTGATTTTGTGTATGATTACTGATTCACCGCCCCCCCCCNTGATTCCCCCCCCCCCCCCCCCCCCTCTCTTAGTAATCATTGTACTCCAACATAGAATTCATTTGGCATCATTTTCATAGTGTTTTGACAAAGGTTTATGGACTGAAATAATTTTATGTTGTTGAAGCTAGTGTTTCAAGACCCCATTTTGGTGATTATTGAAATGTTGAAGAAGGATTTCACATATTTTGGTAGTGTTTGGCATTGTTCAACTAGGGTTTCGAAGTCAGCTTTATATATCAAAATTTCACGAGTCATTTGTTGGCTATACCAGTCAGCCACTTCATATTTGGTCACCATTTAAGGCAGTCATGCTTTCCACTTAGTAATGGGCTTCTATTTATGCTTCCGAATATGTGTGTAATCATTTTGACTAATAATAACCCTCATATTTGAAGGAACTTGTTCGCTGTTGTAGTAATATCAGACCCATATCAGATCTGATATCATTGTACTTTCTATTTTTATTCAAGGAGAAATCATAAATTTATGGTGTGTTCCTTCATCATTTGTTTCCCATGTTATTGTTTATCATCTATACATGTTTATCTATGATTTGGCATTGAAAACAAATATCGAACACAAATTCAAAGCTCATTAATTAGATTATAAATATTAAGTGTACATAAAAATCATTGATTATGAAATTCATGGCATCAAAACATATATATAAAAAACTAAAAATACAAGTCTATAGCTCAGAGGAGTTGCAACTTTGTCCCTAAATCTATAGTTGTATAGCAAGTCCTATGCAGGCGTCTGAGATATGTAGTTGATGATGATGCAGCCATGATATCAACTTGCATATCAGTCACGCCAACATCCAAGGGGTCTCCTCATGCTCTATCCTCCTTTGCAGCCATGATATCTTCAATACAGAATTAGAATAGAATCAATGGTATGACATTATTCTACAGATATAAGTGGTACAAAGCCCTCTATACATAAAGCTAAACCTATTCCCAATAACCTGTATGGAGTCAACCCTTTATGGCTTAGTATGACAATAATAATCCCAAAAGTACACAATTATAGTAAGTTAACGGGCACATTAAGACAAGCTTTGCAAACATAACAAAGGTTTGCATCAAGATTCTTTATCTTTTGCTATGGTTCCTGCATTACGTTTACAAACTTTTCCTATTTAATTCCTTGAATGCTAACTAGAATTTAACAAACCACACCCTTCAAGTGATCAAGTTCTACTTTCCCATCAAAAAATTTAAATATAGAAATTCAACAAGGCATAAGAGATGTCCAAATACTATAATAAACTAAAATGGCGCGTGCAACCAAGTTTCAAAATGCAAATTATAGAACTTTTAAAAAACTTCTAGAAACAATATATAAAGTCAATAATGGACATTTACTAGCTTTATTTCCTTGCATATTAAAGAAAAATATCAACAAAATAATAAACCTTCTATTGAAAAAGCCATGTTAATTATGTAACTTAAAAGAGTGCCTTGTTTAGGAAGTAAGCTTCACTTCTTCAATACTAGCTAGATTTTAAATTGTGGCCTAAAAGTGCACTTGTAGTGCGATGCTAATTCTATATTACCGTCAATGAATTTGAAATTTGAAAATTCTATGAGGAAAAAATGAGATGGCTAAGTATTAAAATAGCATAAGATAAAAATTGCACAGATATTTGTGAATGCGTATTATAGAACTTTCACAATCTTTTCGAAAGAATCTATAAAGTAAAAACTAGACATGCACTAGGTTTATTTACCTCAATAAAGAAAATTTTCAACAAAATAATAAATTTTTAAATAAAAAAAGACTTGTTCTACTAAGGCAACATAAAAGAGAGGTGAATTGTTTAAGAAACAAGATTCACCTGTTTCCTCCATTTAGACAGTGACATCTTTAGTGAAGAAATGAAATCATCAACGTCATAAGGCAAATTGTTTGGATCAACAATTACACCATCGTACTCATCATCCTGGGCTAGAAGAATTCCCTCTTGTTGAAAAGGTTTTCGTAGAGCCTCTTCACTCTTTCCATCCTCTATTAGAGATTCATCCTTGCATGGTAATGGGGATAGGGATAGAGGTTGCTTCTTTGAGTATGACATTACAAATTTCTTGGCACAAGGTTGTATAATTCTGAAGATACCACTTGCAGTGTATCCTAGTTTCAAAAAAATATGATTAGCTTAGAATGGTATATAGACAATTATAATTAAAAACTGATTTATACAGATTGTATACTTCTTAGAATAAAATGTCCAAACAAGTGAAATATTTTTTCTAGTCTCGTTTCAATTATTGAGGGATGACGATACAATGTTATAGAGTAGAAATAAGTTCTTTATACTACTGATACAAAAGTGTTATACAATTTTGAACTTTGTTAAGGTACTCCTTGTAAAATCTGCATTAAATGATTTATTTATTTTTCAGATTGCCTCGAATCATACTGATCAAAAGACAAAATATACACAATAATGAAAAGTTTTTTCCTAAATTTATCATCTCTCAAGTGGAATATTGACAACAGTTGGTACAATGAAATCCATGAAATGAACTACATGAAATAATAATCGAAGAGTGACTTCGAAGATAGTTTTCTATTGTATTACATCAAATATCATTTAGTGTATTACAAATTACAATACATAACAAAAAGGACCTAAGAGTTCCTTAAACAAGAAAAACAAAAAGGTTTCCTAATTGGTTGTTTGGGATTATGAAATGCAAACTCACAGATACTTAATTTAGAGCTATATATGTTTCTCCTGTACAAAAGCATAAGGTAGTTATGGCAGGAGAAGACAAACCTTTTGTTTTCAATGAGATTTTGTGAGAATTCATGTTTGAAACAGTTCCCAATGAAGTAAGTTGGCATTGCTTTTTAGATATTTTTTTGGATTATACACTAGTTGAAATTTATTATTCCCTCATAATAGGATTAAATAGAATTCAAGTCTAAACCAAGCACTTTAAAGGAAATGTGAGTTTGGATAGATAAGCGAATCATAAAAGAAAAGAATATATAAATCAACCATTTTTACAATGTGCGCCTCCTTAACCTTCCACCTCACTCCCTCTCCCCTCTCTCCCATGCACACATAAGGCTCCAAGCTGTGGGGATATCACCTATAGGCACACCTAAATCAGAAGCATTTTTTTTGTATCGGACTTCAAGAAGGTGATGCAATATCCCCCTTCAAGAGAGTGTTCAACAAAGATCCTTAACCTATGTCAATTTGCGGGCTAGTCGAGATGTTTGGAAGAGAATAATTAGTTGATTAAATTTGATAATTAAGTTGTATTTGGTCATCATCATAGGGACAACTTTATTTAATTAATTATTTCATCTAAAAGACTTATTGTGGGACCCAAAAAGAAAACTAAAAAAAAGAAATCACTTTACGGGGGAACAAAATATGATTTCTCAAACTTTCAAAAAAGAGTATTTAAAGGAGTCGTAAAGGAGAATTTGACATCTTTTGGCAAATTCATCTTTTCTTGTTAAGTTTGGGCAATTTGCTCTAGCTAAATCCTAGGGAAAAAAAACCCAAAGGAAAACTTGTTTTGAAGAAGGATTTCTTTATAGCTAGTATCGAGTATTCATGCAAAGTTCACCAATGCACAAAAATATTTGGCATTGTAATTGAAGATTTTAATTTTGAAATACTTTGGTAGTGAGTCGTTTTGGATTATTTAGGTATCTTATTGTTATTTCATTCTTGTTGTGAGTTGCAAAAGTATTTTTAAATCTATAAATATTGAGGGAAACAAGGGAGTTTGAGTTGCTTACAAAGTATGGCATAGCTAATTCAGTCACAACATTTCTTAAGCTAGACGTTTTGTATCATGGGGGGCGAGAAATCAGTTTTCTGCCTCTGGAGAAGCATTAGTAACTAATATAGAAACAACGAGATTAGCAAGTGATTAAAGGAATAAAAAAGTGTGGAAATCTATTAACCCTAGCCACTGCGCTTCTTGGAAGCCATTATATTGAGTGACATGCATAAAGAAGTGGACGCAAGGGTCTTAAGATATATCATGTCCCTGCTCTAAGGCGATAACCAGCCATGTCCAGCCTGAAACAGATCACACAAGCTTGCACAAGAGAACTGCAAAATTTTGGATATTATCTCAATAGCTTGGCCAAAGAATTGATGAAGTTGTTGATCCATGATACTTGGGATCACCAATGGTTGTGTATGTTATGATTCTACCCTATACATATTGTGTCCTTGTTTCTTGTTGTGTCTTTTGGTTGCGATGTTTGTGCCCTTGTGTGCTTTTACAACTTGTTGGTCAAGATGAAGTGGATTTATCTTGATCCTCTCTTAATTTTTCCATGTGTGGGGTATGTTTCCCAAAATTCTTTGAATTCTCACCATGTTCCACTAGAACATGCATCTCCAAACAAGAGCCCTTGTTGAAATTCCTATTTCATAAAATTTTACTTCCTTTGCTAAATGTCATCCCAATTTGTGTCCTCTTTGTTATCTCAGTTTACCCAAATCTATTTGAGGTCAAAATTATTTTTGTCTATGTGTGAGGTTTGTTTAGTACAATAACTTAAAATTAGTTGAGTATATATGCTTAGAAAATCACCTGAACTAGTTCAAAGTAACCAAAATTATCAAAATAACTTAAAATAGTAGGGTTACAAGAGATACATTTTCAAGGAAAATTGTAAATCTTCACTTGTACATATGTTGCAAGATTTGTTTGTTTAGTTTGCATGTTTCAAGGAGGGTAATAAGTCTTTATAAATAGTAAGTGGGAATGGAGTATTAATAGAGGATTACTGACTAGAATATAGATAGGAAATCGTTAAGGTTTATTCATTTGAATTTCATCAATTAATCTCGAAGCTATTTTAGTTAAGGGTATAAATTATTGTTAAGAAATAATATTCTATTGATAAACCATGGAGCTGATTTGGTTAGGATAGTATATATTTGCAATTTTCAGACTCTACAATGCCAAGAAAAGACAATGACCTTTTTAGCTTCCCAACCCACTCAAAAATCTAAATTTTGTTAGTGTTGATGATCTAAGTTGTAGATCCCAAATCTCTAAGGCTTGATAATCTCCCAAATTTCGAAGGTGTCAAACTTAGGAAGATTACGGTTTACCAACTATTCAGGTAGGTATTACCCCCTTCACTTCTGGCTCTACAAGACCAAGCGGGGTTTCCCTAAGGCAGTATAGTAGATTTTAATACCAGAACTATAATGTCGCCAACTTCTATCTTACATCACTAATGTGTCTTCTATTTTGTCAAGTCCCTAAAAGAGACAAAATTGAAAAATATCAAAATATATAAATAACAAGAGATGGTGAGAAGCAAAGTTCCAAGACTCGGACTTGGCTCAGACTCGGCAAGGCTGACTCGACTTGTGAGTCGGCTATGACTTGGCAAAATGAAAAAAACCCTTGAAATTTAGACATTTTTAACGATTTAAAACTTGTTTCATGCACCCATTATTGAATAAAGCTTAAAGACACTATAACATCATCAAATAGAAGTTAATTTGATCACATACATAAACATACATCCATCACATAAGTACAAAAAAATTGTAGCTGAAGGAAATAGAAAACATAGATATATAGAATTATAAATATTGTCAAACGTATATAAAATCCATGACATCAAATGTTCCCAAACATATGCCTAAACAAAAAACAAGTATATGGCTCTGCTCTGGCTCAGCCTCAGCCTCAGAGTAGTCTGTGTTCCTCCTACAAAGGCGTCTAAGGTAGGTCCTAGATGGCTGAGCAGCCATAGTCTATACTTGTGAGTTGCCACTTTGATCAACATTAGTTGTGCCTGCTCGTGCTCTATCCTCTTCCTCTGCCATAGCCGCAGCCTCAGCCTCTTTGTCAACCTGGTCAACCCACTCAAGGTCCTCATCACTAAAGACGGGATCAGTAGAGTCAGTGAGCCACTCGGACTCTGGATCGACCTCCACTAGAGTGATCGGAGAGGAGTCAGTGCCCAAAATTTGTTTGGTCCTAAGTAGAAGGTTGTAATGAACAAAGACTAGATCATTCAACCCCTCCACAAATAATTTGTTACGCCTCTTCGAGTGGATGTGCTCAAACGTTCTTCGATTGCGCTCACATCCAAAAGCGCTGCATGACTGACTCAGTATGCAGATGACAATGTTTTTAAGGGTTGGGGCTAAAGGCCCAAACATTTGCCACCATCTATTTGAATAAGGAAAAGAAAAAAAAATCAATCTCATTTCCAACTTTAAGACTAGATTATAAAATCAAAATGCATAAACATAACAATCTTAAAGTATATTTCTACCTGGCTACAATTTTGTCTGAGCGTCTTTGGCAATCTTGCTTGCAAAAATCACCCCTATTGCATTATTATACACGTCCATCTCATGCAGTGTAGTTGTGTTATCGGGAGATATCTTTTGTACCACTGTATATAGGCCACTAAGAATCTCCTCATTCGCCTTGAAATTATTGCGGAAACGCAATGTCAGATTTAGAAAATAAGTTGCTGCATGGATGGGCCTATGAAGCTGATTTTGCCATCTCCTATCAATTATCTCCCAAATGGGCCCATACATATCCTCAATTCCTGCATATATGGATCTAATGGCCTCCTTGGCCCTATCCATATGTAGCCCATAAAAGACTTCTCCCCATCAACAACTCGTAGGAGAACTACCAAGGGCTCAGTGACCTGCAAATACAGTTAAACAAAACAAAAATATGCATATAAAATTATAAAAAATAAATACTAAATATTAAACAGTCTAATAAATTTTCCTGTACGATCTCTGCAAAAGGGGTCCAAAAACCTCCTTTATCAAAAATGCAATTTGCCACATCCATCCCTACAGTGGTTGCAGCATAGGATGAGGAAGTCCACTTCTCACTAACAAACATGTGCCTCAAAGTTGCCTTTGATTTCATCAAGGATTTTAGTGAGGAAATTTGAGGCAAATCTCGTGATACCAGGGCGAGCCAACTCCTTTTGCCCTATGTATTACCTCATAATGCTAAGGACCAATGCATGATTGTAGACAAATTTATAGATATTTTTGGCCCTTTCAACACATGATTTCACCCAATGAAGCTTACCAATATCCTCCAACATGAGGTCAAGGCAATCAGCCGCACATGGAGACCAAAGAATTTTCAGGTGCCTCTCCATCAAAAGTTTACCTGCAACAAATTTAAATTAATTAGAAATTTAGATGTGATAAGAAAATTTTAAATACATTTTTTGGTGCCTCTCCATCAAAACTTAAAAGTTTACCTGCAGCAACATAACTTGCTGCATTATCTGTCACCACCTGCAACACATTTTCTTCCCCCACCTCACGTATGACTTCCTCAATAGCTTCACATAAGTATGTGGCATTTTTCACATGTGACGAAGCATCAATGGACTTCAAGAACATGGTGGATCGTGAAAATAAAGCAAAATAATTATCAATGATCATTGATCAATCAAAATTTAAATTATTAAATGCATTCAGGGAAGTAGAATGATCAAACACCTGCACTGGAAACAAGAAAATTTAGGAGTGTCCTATTAGGAGTATCAACATAGGATGTACCTGGAAGAATTTTGGGTTTGTGCTGCAGATGAAAATGAGATTAGGAAGAGGATGAATTCCAGATTGCCCCTGAGCATCATCAAAGCTTGCAAAATCTTTCACGTACCTGATCAAATGGAGGAAGGTCCAAATATGCTTCAGAAAGGGTATAATCCAGAAAAGAAAAAAGTTACTCATCCCTATGACTGGAAAAGGAAGGAGATTACAGATCTTGATACATTGTCAAAACCAGTCTCGGACTTCACAAAGTGGTGGGTTGAATGAACATTTGACAGAATGACTGAACCAAAGGAGGACTGGACATACAAGTTGTTGGGACATCAGCCACTGCGGGATGAAAGACCAAAGCAACCTTTAGGACAAAGGATAGAAGAAGGGGAGATTCTGTCAGGAAAAGCAGAACACAGAAGGGAAAAGGGTGTTACTCAGGAAACACACACGAAGAGGAGGTTGGATCTTCATGTTGAAGAACCACAGCAGAAGAGGCTGAGATCCGAGGATGTGCCATCCTCACTTAGCGGGACTCCAAGTGTGCAGGAGATAGGCACTTTCGCCAGGCAAGAAGTAGAAACAAGCAGAAGAAGAACATAGCAAGGGGAGAAACACATGACAAGGCTGGTGCAGGATAGATTGAGTATCAATGCCAATGAGGGGTTTGCGCTAGGAAGAAGCAGGGAACAGGATGTTACCACTGAAGAAAGTCTTGGTATTTTTTTTAGAAAGATAATAGAGGAAGAGATTCCTACAGCCAAAGAAGAGATTCCCACCACAGAGACACCAACTCCAGAGGTGATGGCAGAAAGTCTTGGAGCCGAGGAAATCGATACAAGAGCAGTGCAGGGACAAGAGCAGTGCAGGGACAAGAGCAGTTAGTAGCGTAGAAAGATCAAGGTGTCGCTATTCCAGAATGGGTGAAGCAGAGGCTACAAAGAAGTCAGGAGGAGGTTGATCCGGCAATCGAATTGCAAGAAATCATGAACCGAGTCAACCAATCGCAGGAGAAAGGGAAAGCTAAGAAATTTGCGAAGATTGTCAGAGGGTAATCTGGATCCAAAACCCTTCAACTTGCAAACACCTATCGTGGACAAGACAAAAGATCAAATCACTCCCGATGAATACCATGTAATAGAGTTTGATTTTGGTCATGCTTCTCAAGCACAGGTCATGGAAGAATTTGATGATTCTGCACAAGCAGTCAAGGACAAGATGAGGAAATTAGAAGAGAAATGCCAGAGGCAGAAGAGGGAGATCAAAGTATTGTGCGACTATATCAGCAGCCTATCTCATCCAGTGAGGGAAGAAGGTCCATCTTTTGTTCCCCCGCCGGTTATTCCCGCTGAGTCAGTGGAGAGTATAGATAGAATCAGGCGAATGGCTCGGGGAGCGGAGGTTTGGATCGAGGGCATCCAGAACAAGGCCTACAAGCATGTTGAAGACTTGGTATGAGTTTATGACAAGGCACTAGCCATCCTTTCCCACATTCAATGCATGGAGGAATCATGGGAGAATGAGCATATTTATCAAGATGAGATGATTGTGGAATTACAAAAATTGATGGAGACACGCAAGCGGGTACTAGTTGACTGTGGGGTCATTAAGGAAGGACGAGCATATGATTTCACCCAATGGTATGGCGCAGTGCTCATGGCAAAGGAAATGTTTGGACATTTCATTAAAGAATCCACTCAATTGAGGGGAATAGCTTAGAATATCAAACAGGAGATCTCCAACATTGTTGCATCACTGGTGTCACAATGGTTGTATGAAAATGAGATAACTATAGGCAACCTGAAGAGTAGATTGGAAGAATTCTTTAGATTTAATTTCTTCACCAGGGATGACTTCGAGAACTTCTCTACTTTCGCGAATGACATGTACACTGCTCAGGATTTATTACTAGAATGGGAGGACAGCTTGAGAAAATCTGAGCGAGCTATGGTAGCTTTGGAATTCAACCAGAAATCAGCACCGAGTGTCAGCGTGGACGAATTAGAGGCAGTTTTGGGAAGATTCCAGGCATTCAAGCAAAGAGCTCAAAGGTAGACTTCTTGGTAGAGATGCATTTAATGCATAGTGGGCACACTTAGTGGTCATTTATTGCAACCCACTCTCCCTCTGGATAGGTGTATGTAGTGGGCATTTATTGTCCACTATGGTGGAGATTCTCCTATTTGGTCCTCATAGTTATAACTTATGCTCATTAATATAGATTCCTTCTTCTTTGCCCTAACCCTAATTAGGGCTGAGGTGGCATGATCTAGGCCATCGATTATTGTTTTGATTCGGGCCACCCGTTGTATTTGAGGACCTATATAAAGGCCTCACTTCTCATTTGTAAGCAGTGGATTTTGAGACAATAAAATTTTCATTGAAGTTTGGTGATTATTTGATGTCTTGGTGCTTGCTTGGTTTCATAATTCCCTCATTTAGTTTAGATTTGTTGGATAAAAGTTGGATGAAGTGTTTTGATTGCAATGAAGAATATGATGGTGTTTTGATTAGTTCCTTTGGTTCATAGTTTTGACGTTTTACTGATTTTAAATCGTTGTGCAAAGTCAGCCTGAACCCTATTCCTGCATATGCTTAACTTCTGTCATTCACGTACATTGTTTTTCATGATGGTATTCATGGTGGTATGAAAATCTTTTGCATAACCCTTAAAGATTGCACCAGTTCTCGTGTAGTTGTATAACTTGGCGAAGCGAAACTTGGTTATTCAGGAATTTGTCCACCAAAGTACTGACCATTGCTATCATTACCCTTGGGAGTAGATTAAAATTCCTAAACACTTAAACCCCTTTTATTTCCGCATATCTCGTGAAAATCCAAAAAAAGAAGAGCTTCATTGCAAATCTTTGATAGTTCCCGTGTTCATCGTGATGTGAAATCATTCCAAGACTGAAAACGTAAGGCCCCTTGTGATCATCAGCAAATCACATTTACCACCAAGCTTATCCACAGTCAAGACCTGACATAAAAGGAACCTTGGAGTCATCGTATGATCTCGCAATCTTAGCATACACGAGATTTTGATCAACAGAGGATAAGATACCTCAGTATTTTGTTCTACTATTTGGTGGGTCATAAAACACACATCAATAGGACCCTGGTCATATTTGGGTCAGACCGGACCGGAACCCTGACACTTTTGGGAAGAATTAGGTAACTTAGATTTTTATATATTATAAAGGTTGCCAAGAGATTAGCACCGGTACAAGTATAGGAGACTGGTACCAATTTTGGTACCATCTATTTTTTTTTTAAATAGGAGATGGTACTTTGAGACGTCAAAACTTTTTTTAGTTGATTTGAAAATTTATGGTCAATTTCGTGATATTTCTAAAATATCAGCTTATAAATAACAATTATAATAATATAGTTTAATTTAACAATTTCTTAATACACAATAATTACACTAGATCTATGATTCTATACAGATATATATGAGACAAAGATATTAATGTCTGATAAATAAGTTAATATTAATAACAATAACAGACTTGTTCTACCGAAATCCAGAAAAAAAATACTAACATTGACTGTGTTAAGTTATGATAAAGTGGCCTCTGATTTGTGCTTCTAAATGTGTAAGTTCGCACAAGTCCACTATGTGACCAGTGACAAGTTGCCTCCTTAATCAATATCACCGACCATTAAAAAATGGCATTGCCTAAGGGTTAAATGATGCCTACGAGTGTTTCCTTCCTCCAGTGACGTTGCATCTTCAGAAATTTGCCGAAAAAACCCTTGCACGGTATTATCTTCCTCTCCCGTCGCATTTTTGCATTCCCTGAACTTTTTTTTTCCTTCTGCATTTTAGTTATTTTTAACATTTTTGGCGGAAGCGTTGGAAACGTTCGAGCGTCGTCTAAAGCAACCAGAGACGCCTCAACTTGTGTCTCCAAGATGGGAGACGTATCCCAAGGAATCAAAGACGCACCTCCCTACAACTCTATATAATATGTATACACATTGTCAATGAATGCAATTAAAATTTGTAAAAACTTAATTTTTTTGTCACTTTATATGAAATAAAAATCTCAATCAAACTCTAATATTTTGTGTTTTTTATTAAAATCAGCAGCCAAACAAGTGGGTTGACCCTTACACAACTACAACCCGAGGGCTATCAAGAGATCAACACCACATTAACAAAGGTGTTGGTTGTTACATTTCAAGGCCACAAAGGGCACATACTCAACAAAAATACTAAACTTCCTTAAAGAGGCCGCTTAGAGAACAAGGGGCCATAATTGGCCATTTACAGTACAGAGGCCTAAAAAGGCCATTAACAGCACACAACCACTGAAAATCCACCCCACTTCTGCAAAACTCCTTACCACCTCAATAGAAAAGGAGCCCACTTTTATAGGAGAAAAAAAGGAAGCGACCAGTAGAAAGGAGAGCACACCATGAATAATCCCTCGACCAAACAGCCACAGAAGAGAAGCCCACATAAAATTACAAACCTCCTTTTTCACAAAACAAGTCTCCACCCCCATAGGATACTTTCCACCTCCATAGGAACTATGAAAGAGGAAGAGGCAAACAGAATGTGCCAAGCCCACACAATGGCCAACAGAACAACCCCCCACCATATCATGGACAAGAACAACCCCAAAAACAACTGCAAATCTCAAGCAAAAGGAAAGACCAGAACGAGCCCTTAAAACTATCAACAAACATCTGGCCTCAAGAGAAAACAAGACCATGTACTTGCCAACTAAAATGGACAGTACAAGCAAAAAGACAAAAAGAAACCCAAAAGAGTCAGCAGCTCCCATCACGGCTCAGTCTAAACCCACCAACCTCACGAATGGCATCCAAAGAGATAAATGCCAATCAATTAAAGCCACAATCACAAGAAGAAACACCAACAGGTATGGCTTCAATCTGAGATCCAGCACACTCGCCCCAAACAGGAGCCACACATAACATCTTCCTCCACTAAGGCCACACAAATAGATCTCCAGATCATGAAAGAGGTTCCCAACCAAGTATTCCTCCAAACACAACTCCAAAACTATAGAGCACACACCCTATCCCCACAAACCACCCTTTCACAAGGCATTGAAGGAGCACAAAACACTCCAAAGTACCTAGCCTCCACCATATCAAGATCCCAACATGACGAGGCTCCACCAAAAACCACAACACCCGAGGGCTAAGGGAGGTAGGAAACCCCACCCAAGTCCCTGCCACAAATCGGATCGAACGACCTGCAAATGAAATGGTTCTCCACACAAGCTGTAGCACAAACAGTAGATCTACTATCAGTGCGAAAAGCCCAAAACAAAACTTTGCCTCCACCCATGCATCTGACAACCATAGAGGAGGAACACCATGCAAAAGTAACCTCAGTAGAGACAAAATGTGAGGAAGAAGAAGAGAGAGGGGACAGAGATGTCCCTACACCAGAACACGAACCAAATACCTCCGCCATAAGGGCAGACAAACCCACCTCCAGCAGGAAAAAAAGGAAGCCAAAGCTCCCACTCAGTGTCCATAGACACCATGCCCAAATCAAGCACAATGACACTAGCCACAACATCACCACGAGCTCCCAAAACTTTGAAATCACTCTTACCATATCCAATGTATAAAACAGAGGCACAACCATCTTGCAGCCACCGAGCTCCTGCAAATGGGTCATCAGACACAGCATAATCAAAAACATTAGTCAAAGGAGCGAACAGAATCCCGTCTCCTTCCAAACCAACATTCTAGAGCAGAGAAAACTCGTCCAACTCCTTCCAACAAGCATATTGAAACAGGCAACAAAAAACTGCTTAAAACCATCACTTGAAGGCAACACAAGCCTCGAGAACCGCTGAAAATCAATCCTCTCTCCAAGCTATAGCAGATCCCAGCTATAGCAGATCCCAAAAAACCCACAACCTCTAGGTCCCAAAAAAGGCCAACACCAAAAGCACACAAACGACCCAGCTCCATCACAAACCCCAAGCCAAATGGTGACAGTCGAAGAGAGCCCCAACAAGAAAGCAACATCCACTGACTGCAAATCAAGGGCCTCAAAAGCTGCACGACCATCACTAACATCAGGCACTGAAACGCAAACCACAGGCATACCGCAAAAGCCCAGCTACCCCTGCAGGGACGTTAACACCCAAAACTCTCCTCAAAGGATGACCACAAGTGTGCAAAGGAAGGAAGAAATGCACACCCACCAAAACACAAGTGGCACCACAGCCCCGTCAGCAAAGCCAACACAGTAGCCAGTGAAAGAAAAACAGGCCCCAATGACGCCATGGCATCCCCTACAAAGCCAGAGAAGAACAGGGAAAGAACAGCGAGAGCCACAAGCAAACAGGCTCAAACCAGAGGTAAAAAGAAGACACCCACTGCCCAAAACTAAGGGCTTAGCACACAGCGTAGGAGGGACCAGCACAGGCCCCAACCAATCCCCACGAATGTTGTCAAGCAGCACATCCAAGAACAGAGCAGCTACCACGCAGCACAGATCCTCCCACCAAAATGACAATGAAGGGAAAAGGAAGGCAACAACAACACATCCTTTCCAAAACTGAAAACCCTCAACGAGAACAAACACCCCCAACCAGGATCTAGGAGGGATACGACGACACAGCAGCGACACCAAAGAAGCTACAGTCCGCTGTGACAAAGGAAAGAACAGTGAAAGAGGCTGCAAAAAGCCACCTCTGAAAGCTCTGCTCGGCCCCAGGAAGACCAACACCAAGCCAACCCAACCATAGCAGCATCCAGAGAAAGAACCAAAAGCAGGCGAAGGAGCAAAATAGATAGCCCCAACCAAGAACACCTTCCAAAAAAGCCCTCACCCAGAGGCATGGCAGGGACAATCACGGCCTCCAACATCTCCCAAACCCAACTAGAAACCCCAAAATCATCGTCATCCTCAGAATCCTCCTCCCCCTTTGCATCAGCAGAGTTTGAAAATCCTCGACCACTCCTATCCTATTCCCTCTCATCTTGAGTTTTTTAATATTATTTGTTAAGGTTCTATGCTGTCTATAATTATTGCCTTGTCAACACTATCATATGAATATTTGATTTCAATATTTTTGAAATTTTCTCTATTTTTTGATAGCTGTCCCCCCACCAACCATAAAAATGGCCTATCAGCTATCCCCATCCCTGAAACATATCCCCTATCCCTTGTTGTCCGTCCTGAAAACATGGGGTAACATAGGTATTTACTCTCTATAATCTATATTTGTTCTTTTGTATAAAAATATTTGATAGATTAGCAATTGCCACTACCAACTGTTTTTCCCCTTTTTAGGGGTTTTTAGGATAAAATTAGGAGTTTCATATGATGCATTTTTTATATTTTATTTTCTGAATCGCGTCACATTCTATCGGCTAAGACTGTCTATTGGCTTGAATAAGTTGGACAGTAGTTGAAATTCACGTTCAAGTAATTTCTAGAAGCATTTTTTTAAGAAATTATGGACCACATTATGTCAGTAGTATGATGACTGGTATTCTGATTACGATTTGGAAGGACTGGTGCGCTTGTAGACACCTGCTGTAATTGGTTATTCTTTTGCAGCAATTTATGTTGATTGTTTTTTATTTCAAAGAAATTATTTTCTAGCCTCGGTCATAAATTGCTTATGGCCTGAATTACTAGGATTCTTTCTTACAACAGTGCCTTATTTGCGTATGGATTTTACTTGGAAACGCTATGTTGAGTTGTTGTTCTTCTAAGGCAGGCTGTGCCATGAGGAGTGTGTCCGTGCAGTCAAATTTGTCTGGGGTTTGTAACTAACCTAGTTTCTGGTGCATGCTCGGAGAACTTAAGGAAAGCTAGTAGCGGATTTTGCTACTGATATAAATGTAGTTTGCTTCATTATAAAATTTCAACTAGTTAATTGGACCTTGGTTTATTAGCAAATTGTTCAATTCAAAAAAAAGGCAATCGAAAATCAATTCTTGCTGAGTGTATTGGCAGATACCAAAAAAGCTTAGTCCAGGATTATGCTTTTCCCAACCGAAAACAAATTCAACAACAGATTGTGGGCATTTCTTAGAAACCAATCAAAATTATTACGTAAAAGAGTTGGAAGTTCAGTAAAGATGAAAGAGAATACCTGATAAGTTAGTCTTACAAGAGCTAATTGAATAGCCTACTTTACACGCGCAAAAGCCTATGTTTCGAATCTGAACCCTCCAAAAATATTGAAGAACTCGAGACCGTTTACAGAAAACCTGCAATTTCAGTGGCAATTCATGTGGTAAACAGACATTATCATCGAAGGTGTGTTAATTTAAGTGGAAATTTTTTTGAAAGCTTGTCACACATTTAGTACCTCGCTATTGTTTGATATAGAGCGGGTGATTGAAGTGGGTATGGAGAGGGACACCATCATTCACAGAGCATTGGTGATGACGTTGTTGGGCAGCCTAAGGAATCCATGGATATGGATTTAATGTCAGATTCGTCTGCCTCTGACGTCACTGGTCACCTCATATTTCAAGCTCACGTTTTTCACGCTTGTATCTCCCCTGATTGAATGATTAATGCTTGCATCTCCCCTGAGTGAATGATTAAATGAGGTGAAGATTTTTTTATTTTATTTTACTAGGAAAGGACCTAGTAGCCCACGCTAACTTCGTGCATCTAGAACTCCTAAATCGTAAAGCAGATTTCTTCAATTTTTTCGGTGTCTTTGTAGGCGAGTCGAAAGCTTAAGGCTAAGGTTTCGGTTTTTGGGTATTCGTCGATCTCTCTATAGAGATCGTCGAGCGCAAAGTGGTCAAAAAGTGACATTTCAAAAGTGGCGCCTAGTACCCACCTCCAAACCCCTCCAATATGCGACAATAAAATATTCAAAACATAATCGGTTTAGACCCAATAACCAATCGCTATTGCACCCATGACCAATATGTTTTTGACATTGATCCATTTGGGGATGATTATAAAATAATCACTCTAACACTTTAATTGTTTGTGTTAACATGTTATTCTAACATGTCGATGACCCCATTTAATCACCCTAACACTTGAATTGTTTGAGCGAACATGTTATTATAACCTGTCGATGACCCCTTTTAATCACCCTAACACTTGAATTGTTTGTGTCAACATGTTATTATAACCTAATGATAACCCATAACAAATCACATTGACACCACTACTATCCAAGCGGTGCCACGTAACCGGCGTTGGGTTACCCATTAACTGTGCATCGAATACCCTAAAATCATGCGGAGTCTTTTTTTCGCCATTTTGTCACCTTCTATTCTCTCTGCGCCTCCTCTTGGCTCGCGACAGTCATCTTTGCTCGTCTTCTCTACTTCAGTTGATGCTCCAATCTCAAGTAACAATGATTTCACTAGTTGCTTATTGTTCAATGCGTGTGCATAACTGGTTTTCATGTAATTATTGCAAAATATGTGACAAAATTAGGGAACATTGGCGATTTAATCATAAAAAGATGTTATATTTCTTTGTAATCAAGTGTATTTGTAGTTTGAATCATTTGGCTGACTTATTTCTAGGGCTTAATCATTTATCTGTTAAAAATTTTCAGTTTAATCATTTCTAGGCGTCGAGGGTTTATGTCTGTTCACTTATAATGCATGTGCATAACTTGTTTTCATGATTTCCTTGTGATGCATAACTTGTTTTCTAGATCTCCTTGTGGTGATTTTCGTAGTTCATTAGAGGCTTATGAATGCTACATTATCCACTGTAATTATTGCAATATATGTGACACAAATAGGAAACATTATCATTATATATATATATAGACACACACACACACACATGTAAGGAACATTATCGTTTTAGGGTTATGAGAAGATGTTGTATAATTGCAATATATGTCACAAAAATAAGGAACAATGTCGTTTTAATCATGAGAAGATGTTGTATTTCTATTTAATACAGTGTATTTGTAGTTTGAATTTTTTTTTTTTTAAATTTATAGGGCTTAATCATTTCTCTGTTAAATGTTTCGAGTTTAATCATTTCTGGGTGTCGAGGGTTTCTGTTAATTATTGGAATATATGTGACAGAAATAGGGAACATTGTCTTTTTAATCATGAGAAGATGTTGTATTTCTTTATAACACTGTATTTGTAGTTTGAATCATTTGGCTGACTTATTTATAAGGCTTAGTCATTTCTCTGTTAAATATTTCAAGTATAATCATTTCTGCCTATCGAGGGTTTCTGTTTGTTCTCTTCCAATGCATGTGCATAACTTGTTTTCATGATTTCATTGCAATGAATCACTTGTTTTCATAATTTCCTTGCGGTGATTTTCGTAGTACATTAGAGGCTTATGAATGCTACATTATCCACTGTAATTATTGCAATATATGTGATAGAAATAGGTAACATTATCATTTTAATCATATATATATATAAAAGCAAGATCTGCCTAGGGGGCAGTACCCTTTTTATTTCCACAAAAACCACGGTTACAGCATGAAGCATCATAACAACTTTAGAACTGGCCAACTGGCTCAGTTGTACAAGTACATGATTGCATTACCAATGGCTAGCAGCCTATCCACCACCCCTTCAGGGAAAAGATCCTCATTTTCTTTGGTGAAAGTATAAAACTTTTCCAAGCTGTAATCCTTGAGAATCGCTCTTTTGAACAAAGACCATGCCTTGTTCATCTTCTTTTTTTTCCCTTCCGCATTAAGCCAGAAGTGTCCGATCATACATCCTTTGACCGGGTAGACTGTTATGTGGTCAAGGCATCCAAGCACCTCTCGGCACATACTTTCCTCCACAGTCCTGCGCGTTATGGCATTGAGGGCCAAAGTATTACCCACCACCTGTATCACCGGATGATACAACTCTTCAATGAGGATTTTGTCATGCATGTGGCCTGCAGACCAGAAATCCTCGCCCAAAATTGCCACTATGGTTTCATGCTCCTGCTTGTTGGCCTTCTTGAAGATGCGGGCAATCTGATTTTCAAGGGCCTCTTCTGTCACTCCTTTAGCACATCCACATGTGATTCCTAAATAATTCGCCATTGCTATGTTGTTTAATTTGAGTCTTCTGAATCTCTTTATAACTCTACCCTCCTGTCTTCGGGCTTGGTTCACGGGTTTCATCTTTGACTCACCTCTTCCATAAAACCACAAAGATTCTACGTACAAAATATTCCCAAAAAGTCACGGGCTCTTGATGAAAATCCCTGCCCCCGCCGTCAACCATCACCTCCTTATCCTCTACCAACTTTTGGAGGACCAACTTGGTCTTCTGCAATTATCCTATGAAGATCTGTTGGCAGAGAATCTGAAAAGTTGAATTCATGGGACGATGGTATATCAATCCCCATGTTGGCCAAGAAGTCCGCTGCCTTGTTTCCTTCTCTATATACATGTTGTATATGGAATTGTCCAATTTTTTTAAGGTGGTCCTCAATCCTAGGTAACCAATCAGCCACCTCCATGAGTGAAACCTAGATTTCACAATCCTATTCAAAATGACTTGGGAGTCCCCTTCTATAATGAGATTGGATGTTTCGTTAGTCGCACACCAGTGAAGACCCTTCTCTAATGTTGAAATCTCTACCGAATTGTTAGTAGTAGTTCCTATAAATCCTGATATAGCCTTAACCACTTCTCCTGCAGCGTTATGGATTAAGACACCAATCCCACTACTGCCCGGATTACCCCTGCTTGCTCCGTCAAAGTTAAGTTTAACCCATCCTTCTTGGGGTTTTTGCCAAAACACATGTTGCCTCTTGATTTTCTTGTCCTTCATGCTGTGATCTCTGGATTGTTTGAATGTCCACGAATCCTCCATATCTGAGTCCCATTCTGATTTGTATTTATACAGGAGGCCTTGGCACCTACTATTCAAGACTTCCTCTATAGCATGTCTGATGTCATGTATAAGAATATCAACTTCTTTTGAAAGTTCATCAAAGATTCTTCTATTGCATTCCTTCCAAATGTACCACACTAGCAATGAGGGGCAAATGATCCAGAGAATTCCCCACTTAGATTTTCTTCTATCGATCGGCCATGAAGACAAAAGCTCCTTGAGCGTGGCACATCTCACCACCTTCCATTGGAGCGTAGCTAATAACCAATCCCAACATGCCTTTGGATAAGGACACCAGTACAATAGATCATCCACCGTCTCTTCCTCCTGTCTGCAAAACACACACCAATTCGGTCCTACTATCCCGATAGTTTTCATTCTACTATCTGTCAGAATCCTACCATGCAGGACTATAAATAGAAAGGCTCCTGCTTTCAGAAGAGGTCATTTTCCCCAGCATAGTACCGATGGCCAATGTCGATCCTACTTTCTAACCCTTTGAATTTCGTATCCCAATCTTACTTTGTAGTCCCCAGATTTGGATGCACTCCAAATTAGAAGATCTTCTTTATTTGAACAGGGTACTCTCCTACTCAATAGCATCTCCAATAACTTCTTTTGATTTTCAAAATCGGCGGTCTCCACTGATATCCAATCCTTAGTAGCAAAGTAATCTGAAGATTTGAAATATTCTGCCACCCTACTCCCCTTTGAGGCTTCCATCCGATCAATCCATTCCCTTTCAAAGAAGTCTGTAAGGGGAAGTTCCCCATTCCATGAGTCCCTCCAAAAGCTGGCTCTATTTCCATTTCCAATCTTCCATGATAGATGTTCGGTAATAATGTCCCTACAATTCCAAATAAAATTCCAAGTATGTGATCCTTTGACTGAGTTGGCCACCGCGAGGATCTTGTATGGTTCCGAGGAATCCAAGTATTTGGCTGCCATCACTTTGCACCATGGTTTGTCTGGGAATTTGTACATGCGCCACACCAATTTGGCTCCTAATGCTTTATTCTGAAGCCCCATCTTCCTCAAACCAATCCCACCATCCTCTTTATTCAGACATGCCACTTCCCAATTGATGAGTGGAATCTTTTTGTCCATCTTTGATCCTTCCCACAAGAATTTTTTAAGTAATCTGTCTATTGTTGATGCTACCTTATTAGACATTTGATATACTGACATAAAATCGATTGGAACTACAAATAGGACTGACTTAATCATTTGTATCCTTCCTGCTTGAGACAACCATTTATTTTTCTAGGCTCCCACTTTTTGACGGCACCTACTCAAGACGTCCTCCCATATTTTGGAATCTAATCTGCCTGCAAATAACAGGACACCAAGATATGTAATAGGGAATTCACCAGCTGTAAAACCCAGCACCTTAGAAATCTTATTGCCTAACTTTCGATTGGTGTTTAGAAAGTATAATACTGATTTTTGTTTGTTCATACTCTGGCCCGATCCTATTTCATATCTATCTAGAATATCTTTCATCACCTTGGCTTCCCGAACCGATGCTTCTCCAAAGAGTATTGTGTCATCGACAAACTGTGAATGCGTAATCAGGGCCAAACTTTCATGAACCGATACTCCTCTCCATCGGCCCAAAGAAGATTGCAGTTTAATATTTCTGCCCAATACTTCTGCCATCAAAAAAAATAGAGAGGGGGACAGGGGATCTCCTTGTCTCAACCCGTTATTAGCTTGAAAAAAGCCGCTAATTGAACTATTCACCAATACAGAGAAGTGCATAGTAGATATACATTGGGAAATACATCTAATCCACTTATGATCAAAGCTAAACCGCCTAAGAACTTCCTTGATAAAGGACCATCTAACTTTATCATATGCCTTATTAACATCTAATTTGATAAGCATACCTGGGGATTTATCTGACTTAATAGAGTGGATGGCTTCTCCTGCCAAAATGATGCTATCCACGATTTCCCTCCCTAGGATGAATCTGTGTTGTTCTGCTGAAATGAATCTATTCAGCATAGGTTTAAGTTTGTTCGCCATCACCTTAGATAAAATTTTGTAGAGAGAATTGCATAATGAAATCGGTCTGAAATCTGCCATGGTCTCACAGTTCTGCTTCTTAGGAATTAAGACGATGACCGTGTTATTAATTTCTTTAACAAATCTGCCATACTTCCTAAAATCTTCTACCACCTTGAGGATATCCTCTCCTATAAAACTCCAACACTTCTGAAAAATTTCCGAAGGCATCCCATCGGGCCCTGGGACTTTGTCAGAATGGTTGTCGAATGTTGCCTTTTTAATTTCCTGAAGCGAGAACGGCTGCATCAATTCCAAATTGTCTGATTCGGTTACCACCTTCGGGATGACTTCCAATAAGTCATCGAGCTCACTCGACCTAATCTCCCTGGTTTCTCCAAGAAGATTTCTGAAATGATCTACCGTGATGCCTTCGATGATCTCAAATTCTTCCTGCCACCTTCCTTGCGTATCCTGAGTGCGGTGAATACAATTCGCGGATCTCTTTGTTTTAACTGAAGCATGAAAAAATTTAGTATTGGAATCCCCTTCCTTGATCCAATTGTCCCTCGACCGCTCCCTCCAATATATTTCTTCTCTAAGAAGGATCTCCGCCAACTCGCTCTTTAGAGACTTTTTTGTTATGTAATCCTCATTAGTCATACCAGAAGCAATAATTTGCAGATTGAGTGCCTCAATTTCTGCCTCTACTCTGCTTCTTTCCGCAAAAACATTCTTGAAAAAATTCTTATTCCATGCTTTGATATTATCCTTTACGAATTTAATTCTCTTCGTAAAACAAAAACTAGGGGTTCCTTTAAAAATATCACTATCTTTCCACCACCTTTCCACCTGCGGAAGAAAGTCCTTATCTCTCCACCACATTCCTTGAAATCTAAAGCTGTCTTTCCTCCCATAGCAAATATCCTTAATGCAAAGTTGTACTGGATAATGATCAGATAGAGACATTGGAAGGATGACTGTCCCAATGCCGAAGGAAGATTATATCCAAAAAGAACCAACTAGAAATCTATCTAATCTTTCAGATATTCTAGTGAATTTCTCACGATGGTTAGTCCAAGTATTCTTACCATTCGAGGGGATCACATCTGTCAAATGGTTATTGTTCACAAAGTCTCTGAAATCCCCCATGATTTGTCTGGACATTCGCAGCCCCCTTGATTTCTCCTCTAGTTCCAGAAGAGCATTGAAGTCACCTCCTATGATAGCTCTTTCGCTCTCGATGGTAGACAACTTGGCTGAGACTTCCATCCATACTTTCAATTTGTCTGCTATTTTGATTGGTCCGTAAATATTAAAAATATGGTAAAATTCATTGTTATTTAGGTTCATGGCAACCCCATACATCCAATTGGAGGTTGTGGCTAGATCTGTCAACTTTACAATTTTGGGATTCCATAACACTCCTAGGCCTCCCGATGACCCACTGGCTTCTTGAAAGCAACCTTCCCACATATTACAATAATTAAGAAAACTAAGTGCTTTATCAAGATTCATTTTGGTTTCTTGAATGAGAATAATGTCATTCTCAGACTTATGAAGCTGATGCAGGAGCATCCTGGGTGTAAGGGCAATCTTGCATCACCCAAAAATATGTGTTTTTCTATTCAATAAGGGTTATTTTGTACAAAGCTACTATTTTTGGAAACTTACTATTTTTAGTAAGTTG
>MU224395.1:2259106-2291272 GCA_018584345.1 Thuja plicata
TTCATTTCATCCCCAATTCCTATATAATAAACCCTTCATAACCATTTGAAGGATTCAAGATTTCAAGCTCTCGTGCGCCATTACTATGTCAGTTTGGTTCTAGCATTCAAGCCATCTTGCGATCACATATCCATTTCAATTAGCAAATTCTCGACACTTCTCAAGTCACAGACGCTTCCCACACCAATACTGAGCATCAAGAACAGCGTTTCAAAAGGAGTAGAGAGAAACAATAGAAGCTTCAAGCATCGTGGGGTTTGCATTTATTTGTTTTCCTTTCTCTTGCTTGTACATTTTATTGATTACGTTTCAGGTTATTCATTTTAGTAGTTATTATGTACTTTATTTTTATCATTTGTGAAACCTTTTCTACTAACCCTTGCCTTTGGAAAGCTTGGGAACCACGGATCACGAAAGAAGAAGGCGTACATTTTGGTGAACCCAACGTGAATCAAACAACCCAAATATCTCTTGCAGACAACAAATAGGATTGATCAACCATGGTCGTACGGTCGCAAATCTAAAAATCTATCTTTTTTTCGATATCTGTGTTATTTTGCAATTGCTGGTATTTTGCCGCAATAGACAAAACTATGCTGCAATCGACTGGTTTAATACCATAATTGATTGTAGGCTTTTGCAGTATTATTCTATCATTTTCTATCTTCTTTCTGCTGGTACTTTGCCGCAATTGCCCGATCCGTGCCGCAATCGTCATTATTTTTCCGCAATTGCCCGATCTGTGCCGCAATTGATAGTGTTTCTCCGCAGTTGCCAGTGCTTTGCTGCAATCGCCAGATATTTGCCACAATTTCCAGTACTTTGCTGCAATCGCAAGAAATATTGCATATTAGATCCAAATCTTCTGTCCATTTATTTCTAAACTAACATTTTTTTCTGGTTTTCTGTGCAGGGCCAGGCAAATCACTGAGAACAGAGAATGGTAAGTTATTGTGAGTATCAATCATTTATTGTTTCAAAGTTACATATACTCTCATTTTGCAAGATTCCTTTTTGATACTAACCTGTCTAAACAAAGAAAATTAAAAGGAATTCACTTGTCGATTTGGGTTTAAAAAGAACAGTGCTTGCCAAACATATCACATCGCACATTTCAAAATTGGGCTTAAAATTGACGTGGGGACTAAAATTGAACAAGGGAAAAAATATCTCAAATTGGTGCATTAAAATTGAACAAGCAATCAACACCTACTCTTGGGCTTAAAATTGAACACTGGTGCTTGTATGGTGGTGTAGCTTAGTTCACATTTCAAACTTTGGAGTTTAATCAATTTACCTTGTGTCTGGAGTTTCTGGTGCATTTGCACAAACTGTTAGATTAGAAACCTTTATACTTTTAGACATGCCTATCCGGGGAATGCGCTTCTTCCTCGGAGAATGACCTTAAACTGATAATCCTTTCGATCGGTATATAAACAAGGCGTGAACCAAAGTTTTGTCTTATCTAGCCAAGCTCGAGCGAGGCGTGTTGGTGATAGTCTGGATCAGGTGAATATCCCTAAGGAGCCAGCGTGATCAACTAGGCTCTTAAGTGAGTCACGCATGTACAAACTGATTGGAGAGACACCACAGACCCTTACTACAACCTTGATTAAATAGAGGCCAACCCATTTTACCTCCAAACAGGTACCTTATTATAGTGCAAGTGGTTGCAGAATTTCCCCCCAAGATTCCCAACATATGTGTCCCACAATATTTGTGTAGTGAAAGATATCTTCACCTCACAAAAATAATACCTGGAAATGGAAAAAACACGGGCACCTACGTCGTGGACCTTCATGTCCTAGTAGCGTGACAATTGTTGTGTGAGCTAACGAACATTCAAGTATTGGGCCTATAACATTGTATTTTGAAGCCATTGACCTAGATTAATCTGACTGTTCATTGTTGAGACCTCGTGATAACCTTGCAACTTGAAAAAGTTGTAGAACATACACAGTGTCAGTCTTCATTTTTCAAAACACAATGTCTATTGTGCTTGTTTCTTTGATTAGTTTCTGAAAATACAAAACAAAACATCCAAACTGTCAAAATGAGTCAAACATGTTAAAGTCTAGGATTGTCAATGTCAACTGTCTTGCAAATCAGAAGCATTGTTCCAGAAATATCAAAATTGACAAACAGTGATACCAATCTCTAGTCTTTTTTAGACTGTTCCTCATTTACCACAATTGCCCGCATTGTGCTGCAATTGAAGGAAGTCTGCAGCAATTAACTTATTTATTGCCACAATCGTCATGTCTATTACCGCAATTGGTGATAAATTACCACAATTGACCGTTTACTTTACCGCAATCGGTGAAGTTGTACCGCAATTGACCAGAGATACATTATTCATGTTTTGACCTAAAAACCTTGAAAGAATTCTTCATTTGGTATCCAAAACTAGTGTCTATCCCAGGAAAACGTGAAGAACATTGTGTGAATCTCTAAACATTAAATATTATCCCTTCTCTATAAAAGCATGATTATTGTCAAAAACATTGTTAGTTTGAAAGCTCAAACTCGAAATACCTTGATCTCATCATATCAAACATCATCATCTTTATCAAAGTGACTTTGTCCAAGGCAAAGCTCGGCAAATCTTATATTTTTTCATCACCACCTTGAGATCAAGTTATATCAAAATTTGTCCTTAGAATTACCCTTGTCCAAAACATAACTTGAACTTCCTTAGAAAGAATCTTCTTCCTTGTTTTCTTTATATTACTTGTTTTAGTTACAAAACCTAGACCGCACTATGTCTCAAACACCTCATGGAGGCCCTTACACAAGGTCTAAGGCTAGAACTCAACCTGATGAGTCATATATCAACCGATTCCCCGCTTGGGAAACAGAGCAAGATAACGATCCTTTCGTGAATACCAGTTCTGCTCTATTCATTGAACAACCCCGTGGGGCAACCTTTTTCCAAGATATCATAGAAGCAGAGCTTGAAGATGTGGAGCAAGATGCTTACTCCACGAAAGTAGTTGACGCTGTTGTAGAGAGGAACCCTGAACATTACCTAGCCATGCTAATAAATAAGGGAGTCAAACTCCCTGCTGAATTCAGTGTATCAACTATATGGCCCAAAAACCCTCTCGCAGGTCAAAACACTACTCAAATACTACCTGTTGTGTCTCAAATCTTTCCACCATTGGTTTTACCCACATTAACACAGACTATATCCAGTCAAACCAATGACCCGACCCAGGCTAGCACATCTTCCACTCAAGGCATGACAGGCTCGCAACTAAGTGCACCCATGGTCACTAGTATGCCTCCACCTTTGGTCTCATGGCTAGGACAATCAAGCTCTCATGCTATGCCTTTCATCCCACCAAACACCAACTATTCTGAAACTACATCGCTACTGCAATCAATTCACACTAGTCTTGGGATCAACACCTCATGCCCACAGGGATCCATCTCTGTAGGAATGACTTACAGTCAATGCCCACCCAAGGCTACTTCTTTGCCCATTCTGACATCAATCCCACCCCCGCAATAGCAACCCCAGCTTTAGTTGCCTCAATTCCAACCCCCACAACAACAACCCCAACTTTAATTGCCTCAATTCCAACCCCCACAATAGTAACCCCAACTTCAATTGCCGCAAAACCCACCCACGTAACAACAACCCCAGCTTCAATTGCCTCAAATCCAACCTCAGCAGCAACAATATCAACCCTAGCAGTATCAACCCCAGTTTCAATCACAACAACAAACTCATCAAAACCCACCATGGGCTACCCATGTGCCCCCATTTACAAATCACTTGGTGGGGAATCAATATCAAGTCCCTAGGATGAAATCCTATGTTCCTACTCAAGGGACATAGAGGCGTAGCCTCATACCCACTACAACACAGAGGAATGTCCTCACACACCAGCCTCAATATCAAACAGACATGTTAATGCAACAAATGCAAACCCTTTAAACCCAAATGATGGATATGAAAAATTAGGGGCAAACTAAATCCTACATCGCAGAGGATTTATACCCATACCCGTTTGACCATTCTCTTCACATGTCTCTGTTCCCAAGTCACTTCTCGGTACTAAAATTCAACAAATATAGGGGTAGTACCAACCCTATTGAACATATCTGGGAGTTCTTTACTAGTTGCATCAAGTTCGCCCATGATGAGACATATTTAATGCGATTGTTCCCACAAATTTTGGCCAGACCAGCAATGGAATGGTTCTCGCATTTACCTCATGGCATTCAGTCTTGGGGTGAACTGGCTAAAAAGTTCATAGCTCACTTCCATCATAACATCGAGAGCAAGGTCAACATTAAGGACCTTTGCAATATCAAGCAGAAGGATGGAGAGTCTTTTGTGAACTTCCTACAGAGATGGAGGAATACGGAAAACCACATAACATATGATGTGCCCAAACAAGACTTAATAGTCATGTTTGTTGACAATCTAATTCCAGACATGTCATTCACAACAGAGTTATAGTTAGCTCTGAACTTCATACAACTCATCGAACAAGGAGTTTGTTGTGAGAAGAACTTAGTCAAATGAGGAATCCTTGCAGATCCAACACAAACGAATACAAACAAAAATGCAACGAACAAAGCTAAGTGGTGGAAAAAAAACAAAAATATCACTAGCGATGGTGTCATTGATGTGAAGACAGTCAACTACGCACAACCCAAGGTGTCACTGCAAGGTGCACCTGTGGCCAACCAAAAACCCATAGTGCCCAATCAACAAGCATACACCCAAAACCAACCTCCCCCTATACAGGCGACCGCTGTGTCAAACAGTTAACAACAGAATCAATGCAGACCACAGTTTCAATTCTAGCAACGAGATTTCACACCATTAGGAGAGCCGATAGAATCATCTTTACGCAAGTTGATACAATCAAACACTATCACTCTCCCAAAAATTAGGGACTTTGAACAGGATGAAAACAAACTAAGGTGGTATAAAGACAAAGACTTCTGCGAGTTCCATCAGGTAAAAGGACATAAAACATCCAACTGTTACCGATTGAAACATGCTATCCAAGACTTGATTGACACAGGGACCATCGATGTGACAAATACCCAAACCAAAGGCACAACTGATCACACTATTTTCAATGTGTTGCCCCACTTTTGGTCTTTATATCTCAAGGCAAAAATGGATGTTTTGTGTGTAGTAGTATTCATTGAAGTCTCATGCAAGTCCCGAGTCTAAGTCTAGAAGTCCCCTTAGGGTAGAAGGCCTTTATCGAATTCCCCTAACTTGACCTCTCTTTCCTAAGCCGAAGGGGATTCCGAGTCCAAAAATCATGTTTTATCAGGTAGGTTAAGTCCCTAATCTGGTAGAGGATGCATTTTTAGAGTTTCTAGCTTCAAAATTACAAGCAGATAAAATACTTTGCCTCATATCTTCAAGTTGCAACATTGGCGGGAAATCAAGTTTTGGCTTCTCCATGGCGGAAAATGACATACGGGGTGCGCTTTCCGCAATCGATAGACTTAAGAATACCAGAGATAAATAAAGATGGAAAATGAGGAAGTCGGGAACAAGAAAGCCTTGAGCACTCGTATCGAACCTATGAGAAACAAAAGAAATGATCAAATAGAGGAGATTTCATGGAATTCGCCATAGGCAAAAAAGCAGAAAATGGCTTCTCCACTGCTCCTACCAGCGGGTTCTGACCCACAAGATGCGTTTTCCGCCAAGCTATCAATGTGAAGAAATTTCAAAGAATAATTCATTCCATAAGAGATCCGACGTATAAGAAGGCCAATGGAATCAATATATATCACTTTGGCATCCCTACAGGCCAAAATTCTCCTTTGGCGGATTTTAAGACAGAGAGCACTCCAAAGGCATTTTTCCACTCAAAGGAGAAGCAGAAAAGTAATTCTTCGCCGCTTCAGGAAAGTTACCGTTACGGTTACTAAAGTAAAAAAATGTTTTATAATGTCATGAAAAGCAAAGTAATTAATTCAAATAAGGCCATTTTAGTTTGCAACAGACTTATTCATTAATGTAAAGGTCTTCTCATTCGCGTGACTCGGGAAGTCGGCCGTTAAACGGTAAGAATTCAAAAAAGTATAAAATTAGTTGAAGAACTCGAACTGGAATCACCATTGTTCACCAAATTGTTTGAATTTGAAGTAGCTAAGACCAATCACTCTTTGTTCCTATTTTCCAAAGAGAAATTCAAATATTCAAAGTGAATCACACTCACATGGCTTCTATATTTGTGGGATTCGACGGATTGAACGGTATTACCTCTGAGTGGCATAAAATCTTAGATACCTCGCTGAAATTCTTTGACATGCAGAGTTTCCATAACAGACTAAGAGCGGAGAAAATCCACCCTATCACTAAGAAGCTGAAGGAGAGTGGGTTAGTTGAAGCCACCGATTTTCCTGTAGCTGTTCAGGCTCCTGAGTTGGTCTAGGAATGTATAGCTTGATACAACCTGGACACCAAGCAAATTCTCCTGCCAGACAACACGGTGCTCCTCTCGATTGATAGAGAATCTGTCCAGAATTCTCTTTGCATTCTAAAGCAGGTAGAATACTCTGAGATGACTTATAGCCAGGCGGTTTTTGAATATTCAGCGAAGAGACCAGTCTGGAAAAGAGAGATTATGAAGTCATGGTTTAAAGAACCCAAGAGTGCCAAGGGCAAGTTGCCCAAAACATTATTCGGCACAAATTTAAAGCCCGAGATAGTGGACATCCTGGTATTACTCCACAGGATTAGAGGTGAGAGTGAAGCTTTTAATTTCATTGAACATCATTTCTTCCTGGTTTAGATAATCTATTCTCAACATCATTTCATTGATTGGGCGTTGATAGTAAGTGAGAATCTGTCGGACGCCCTTAATAGGGCCAAATTTTAGAATGAATTTTACATGTCTTCTATCCTGATATATATTTTAGCCACGATTCAAATTTGGCCTGGGCTTCCTAGATTAGAGGAATTCCCAGATGATGTGAAAAGCTACGAGTTTTTCCCTTCTTTGCAACTACAAAATAGCTATGCTGATTATCTCACGGTTAATGATGCCTTTACAATGAGACTGTGCAAAGAAATACAGGGTTGTCTAGAGAGGAGATTTTCTCCTGAAGCCATGGCTTTTATAAGCTAATTTGGATGTTATTTTATTTAGTTCAAATATTTCTCATATCTTCATCTTGCAGGTTTCGACAACTTTCCTTTGAAGCTGCCCAGATACCCTACAGACATGATCGTGCTGATCGAAGTAATGAGGCAAGCACTCCAAGTGAACCTGATCTGCTCAGAGGTGAAGAAGAAAGGCTACGAGTTTCTGATGGCCATCAAAGCTTATAGTTGTGCGTCCCGATCAGAGGCAAATAATATCCTTAAAACATTCTTGAAGAAGTTCTCTCTAGCAACATATGACGTTCTAAGACCGCAGTATGATCCTGTTGATTATGCCAGAGATGTCTTGCAAATGAGCTGGGCTATTCATCATATACCTGATATTGAAGACTATTGGGCCAATTACAAAGATGACTTGGAGAGTAGGGAAAGATTCTACGCCCGGTTAACCATTGAACAGATCAAAAATTTCAATGTTAACATTGCAGTAGAAGGGCTAGAAGATGATGGTAACCATCTGTACGATGACACCTACTTTGAGAAAATAAATTCCACCCCTATCAGTTCAAAGCCTATGCTATACCAGGTAGTAAGTGACTTGTAGACCCTAATGGTGGGTATTTTCAAAAGAACAGCTTAGTGGGTTGAGTGGACTGCAGGCCGAAAGAAAAGGTTAGAGAGGAAACCTCCCACTCAGCGAACTCCTGCGAAAGCAACTACGGGTGCTGCAACCACTTCCTCCGCAACAATCTTTTCAGTTGCAAAGGGATTAATTCAACCATCAGGGGGAGGAGATGAACCTCCTGAAAAATCCTCTCTCTTAGAGAAGACTTGTGGAGAAGGTCCCCTTCCAGATGTCGGAGTCACAGAAGAGGCTGACCCAGCAAATCAAGTTAAGTCTATAGACGAGCTTTCTAAAGCTACAGAGCCTAAGTAGCCAATTATTGCCATTGCTATAGATATTTCAGCCGGGACTTTGACTCAAGAAACTCGAAAGAGGATGTCCCCTGTTATAGTTGAAGTTGGGGAGGATAGCCCTAGTACTTCTGCAGAATCTGATAAGAGAAGTGGGGAGCAACAAGAGGTTACTCAGGTTGTGAAATTGATCTCCTCCTCACCTACTTCAGTGAACCCATTCACCTCTCATCCCAAATCTACTCCTCCACTTATTAGGAAGCTATTCATCGAAGAGTTGGTCTCCGCCAATAAGGTCACTAGTGCAGAATCATGGATAGCAAATACTCTAGAGTGCAAGAGGAAGAGGTTAGAAGAAGCAATTCCCAGCAAGGACACCCTATCACGGGCTTTCCAGCCCAAGGCTACTACAATTAAACCGAAGAGTGAAAAGACTATGTCTACTCTGGGTCGTGATCCTGAAACAGGGCACTTCACCATGGAAGTAGCCAAGCCTACCAAAGAAGGCAGGCTCGAAGATCTAGCAGCTTCTGACTTTCAGTTGCAATCATTTGATATGGGCTTAGCTCGGCACAACACTAAAGTGGATTGGTGGAAGTCCACCAATGTCGTAATAGAAGAGGAGCTGGAAGATCTCAAGACTTCCAAAATTTAGCTTAAAGCAGAAGTGGCTCAGCTGACTGAGTTCATTAGACAGCTCTTAACTCCTATTGCGAGCACTCCCAGTACTCAAACTTCCTTTGATCCTAGTACTATTGAGAACGAGGCCATCCTGGCTAAGTTGCAAGAGGATTGACATTACGGACAGATTGGTAAGAGGTGGATCGAGAGGCTCGAGTCGGAAGGTCTAGTGATCATTGAGCAGTTAGGTAATATTGTTCTAAGGCTAGAAACAGAGAAAAACCATTGAGAAGAATATATAAACTCTCACTGCAGAGAGAGTGAGATGTGAAGAATGCATAGACATGTTTCATTTGGTAGTAAAAATGAAGACTAAGGAGGCCCTAAAAGCTAAGATCCTACAGAAGGGTGATGAGCCCTTGATCGAATGGCTCCAAAGTCTGGAATTCAAAATCGAGATGATTATTTAGGCCGAGACAGGGCTACAACAAACAGATGTTAAGGTGCAAGAGGAGCAGAGTAAAAATTATAAACTCCTGCTAGGACTTCATGTGGATTCGCAGACTAGTGGTGAAGGCAAAGCAATAGTTGGAGTGGCCAACATGCAGAAGTCATTCACAGACTACTTGCATAATTTGGCAGAGCTGTCTTCGACTCATTTAGACAAGGTGCCAGAACTCCAGCAATTGAGTGGATGCATCTTTAAGGCTATGGAAGAACTAAAAGACCGGTTAGAAGCAATCAAGACTCTAGCCAAAGAGCATTCTAGATGGCTCATCCGTTACACCAATGTCCATGTCAACAGACACGAAGAGCTCATTCAGGTCATCACTACTGTGATTGCCTATAGGGCTAAATTAGCTAAGGAGAAGGAAGCCGAATCATAAATATATTCTCCTCTTGTGCTATTTTTTTCAAAGTTTTGTAATGGATAGACCTTTGGTTGTCATTTCTGGTTGGGAAGTTGAACCGTTTCGGTTACTCCTTTTTGTAATGGTTCAACCTGGAACTCTATATGTATGAATCCAAAAATCAATACAAGGGTCGGCTAAACTTTGGTGTGAAGAATATATCATCGTTGCTGAGTCAATTGTGTATGTCTGAATGCCATTTCTTTAACTGTTCTATTGCATCTCATTTATCTTTCTGTTGAATTCGAACGTCTCATTTGAATTAGACTCTTAATCTGTATTTGAACCGAAGTTTTTTATTATGATTTGGTTCGGTTAATTTAGGGGAAAATCAGTTGCTTCTCTAAGTTTTGGGAATGTTCTTATAATATAGATTGACTCATATCATCGCATTGTTAGCTTTCAGTCCTACATTTGCATTTTAGTGTTGGCCTATGCATCACCAGTTTTGGGTAGTTAATCTGATCGATAAAGTCTTAGAATTGGTTAGATTTGGAGTTGTAATTACTTTGCCTGAGCTATTTTCTGTCTAGATTTAGCTTGGTTTACCTCTCCTACTCTCGGGTTAAAAGCATACCCCTGTTAGGTTAGGAAAGACTAAAATTCATCAAACATTATTCACATAAGGGAGATTTACCTTCCAATTTAGAGGGAAAATAGGTTCTCAAGTAACTATTTCCCAACTGTTGTATTCGATCATTCTTACACAATTCTAGGTATTTTAGGGTTACATTCAAAAGAACAATCTGTTTACCAACAGATTTTTGGCGACTCTACTGGGGATACAAACAGTCGTTATACCAGAAGCATACAATGAGGAAAAATGGTGCTTCCCCATGAAAATGTAACGCCTGTGCTCCAACCTAATCTTGGATTCCAAGACGAATAAGAAGATCTCATTTCCTCATTAAATACTTTCATTTGGAGATACAGGAGAAGCACTAAACATTATAGAAATGCTAGTCAAGTGCTTGAACTGGAAGAAGCTAGAGCAGAAGCGCTTGAGAGAATATTACAAAGAAGAAATCTGAGAAGGGAAGAGGATGAAGTTAGGCCACAGCATTAGGCAAAAATCTAGAGCCTAAAAGATTTCTCAGAAGTACCAGGAAAGAAGGCAACATAGACCCAGTCTTTGAGAGACTTGCAGATATTAACTTTTCTCTCCTAGAAGTACCTCATCGGGGAAACAGAGCCACAAGGAGCCAAACAGACCTTCTTCACCTCCTAAAAAAACCACCCAGTTATCCACCACTTGCCAAGTGTTGACATTGCACAGAGTAGTTGCCCCTCCTATCGTCAACCTAACACCCTGCTTACCCCAAGTAGCTATGGCGCTCCCTTGGGCCACTGCGGTTGGACCTCTACAACTAGCTGCATATAACCCTCTCCCTACAAGCTCTAGAAAGAACTTTCCCAAATTCTCTGGAGATGGGAAGGTATCTACGGATGGGCATATTGCCGCATTCTTCGCTTTAGTTAACATTCTAGCTGTCAGAGAAGAAGATGTGGCCTTCAGACTATTCGTTGAGACTCTTATCGAAGGTGCCGCTGATTGGTTTCATCATTTACCTGATTCTTCTATTACCAATTGGGCTACTATGAGAGCCACCTTTGAAAGAAGGTTTAAGGCCATTGAGGATGAACATGCCCTGTTGAATCAATTGACTTTTATCAAGAAAGAGCCGTCGATCAACATGAGGGATTTTGTAGCCAAATTTAATAAACTGGTAAATTGTATCCCAACAGCTGACAGGCCTACGGCGGGAAATTTGAAAAATTTCTTCATAAGTGATATGCCACCAGACATCAATTATGATCTAAGGAGAATGAACCTTGCAAATTTGGATGCCACACAGATAACTACTATAGAACTCAAAGACCACATGATTTCATCCGAGAAGTGGAAAAGGGAGATACAGTCTAGAGCCAGCAGTAGCAATACTACGTCGTCTGATGAGATGCTCCAAAAATTATCTAATGAATTCACTGCCTTCAAGAGACAACTTCCTAGATTCAATAATCCCTACCAGCGAAATTTTCAAGAGCAGCCTGGGAGATATAATGACGGGAGGAATGCAGAAGGCAAGACGTTATAGTTAACTACTCTGCCATACAGGCTAGCTATAGAAGCTCCTTCTAAAAGGGGTAATATGCGTGCCTTCCACTTAACCACAAATAATGATGGGGAAAGTTGTCCCGATGTAGCCCATGCTTAGAAAATGCACCAGACCGACAAGTGGAATGCTGGAGCATCTGGAGCAGAACCAGATTCATACTCACATGGCGACTCTGAAAACTTATATTTAGAGTATGAATCAGATTCAGAACAAGAAGCGACATGTTATGCCACCATAGATGGGACCTCTTATGTGGTCCTGACTAGGAGTCAGAAAGATAAAGGCCATGGTTCGTCACTTCCTAAAAACAATGAGGCATCTACTTCCAATTCAAAGGAGCCTAATCAAGGTATGAGGATTCCTCAACTAAGTAAAGAACAAAACTCTTTTGACATTATTCAATTCTGTAGAGATTCTAAAATTCAGATTTCCCCCATAGACTATCTTAAGGCTAATCCTGTTGAGTTGCAAAAGCTGGTAGATTATTGTAAAGGTGGAAACCAAGAGTTAAATCAAAACGTCATGACTACCATAAAAAATGAGTCATTATTTGCAGACCCAGTTGAACAGAGGCAATCATCTATTTTAGCCACCTTCCCAGGCCAAAAGCCTGATCCATTCTATGTGTCTTTATATATTAACGGTTGTAGATTGAGCAATTGTATAATAGACTCCGGGGCATCAGACAATGTAATGCCATCTATCGTGGCCAAAGCCTTGGGACTTACCCTCACCAAAGCCCATGGTAGATGTTACTCCATGGATTCCAAGCAAGTACCCCTGGTTGGCCAGATTAAGGATGCTCAAGTGGCCTTAGCAGCACATCTTGAGAAGAAGATGTTGTTAACCATCCTCGTCGCTGATATACCTGCTAGCTACAGTTTGTTGTTGAGTAGAAGTTTTTGCAGAGACCTTGGAGGGGAGATAAAGCTGGATTGGTCCAAAGCCCTGATCCCAGTAGGTAACAAAAAGATTAAACTGCTTCCTGAGGAAAAGGCTAAGTTTACAGTGTTGAAATCTGATGATCCTAAAGCTCAAATCTTGTACCAAGAATTGGAGTTCGACAATTATATGTTGTTCACTGATGAACCTGAGAAAGAAACAAAAATCGCCGAAGAGGAAAAGAAATTTTCCGCTGAAGAAACACCACCACAGATATGGACTCTTGAGTTTGACGGCAGTTGCGCATCATCAGGATCTAGTGCAGGTGTGGTTTTGATATCACCCGACGGAGTATGTGAGCCGTTGGCTTACAAATTAGAGTTTGGAAACACCAACAACACCACCGAATATGAAGCCCTCCTGTTAGGGATTATCGCCGCAAAAGAAAGAGGTGTGAAAATTCTGAGAGCTCATGGTGATGCTGAACTAATTGTACGACAAGTCAAGAATCAGTACTCTGTAAAGAACCACAGGTTGAAGAATTACAGAAACAGAGCATGGGATGAAATACAAGCATTGGATGCTTTTTTTATCGAATCCGTGCCAAGAGAGTTGAATTCCAAAGCTAATTCTTTAGCTGTCTCAGCCTCGTTATTACTTCCCCACCCTGAATTCAAAGATAAAAATTACCAAGTGGAAGTTATGTATCGACCATCTGTGCTTGATAACGTGGAAGATTGGCAAGTTTTTGAAGATGACAAAAATCTCCTTCTCTTTCTAGAGAGCGGTGGAGACTTCCATAAAGAGGTCCGTGGCGACCGTTAAGGAAGCCGCCAAAGTGAGCCAAAGAAAGATAAGTTAGATGTTATTCAATTGCAAGGTAATATCATTCCGCCCCATCTAGTCACTCTTGAAAAACTCTTCAACAGACATGACATGTTTGTGAAAAAGAAAAGAATTGAAAGAGGGCCTACCACTGGTGAATATGTAGGAATGAATATTGGAACTAAAAAAGACCCCAAAATGATCAATATTGGGAAGTGTTGTACAGAAGAAGAAAGGAATGAGGCCAAGAAGCTTTTTCTAGAATACTCAGATGTTTTCTCCTGGAGCTACGGAGATTTGAAAAGTTTTATGAACGGGAAATTCAAACACCAGATTCCCTTAAAACCTCAAGCTACTCCTTTTAGGAAGAAACAGAGAAACTACAACCCCAAAGTTGCTGATGCCATATTCAAAGAAGTTGATAAAATGCTCAAAGCCAAGATCATATATCCCATCCATCACTCTACTTGGGTTGCAAACATAGTACCCATAAGGAAGAAGAACGGAGAAATAAGGATCTTTGTTGACTTCAGAAATCTAAATCAATCTTCCTTGAAAGATAACTATTCTCTTCCCAATATGGATCATCTCTTGCAGATCGTGGCTGGAGCTAAAATGATGTCTATGTTAGACGGTTTCTCAGGATATAATCAGATAGAAGTTGAGAAGATGGATCAGCATAAGATGACTTTCACCACTTTGTGGGGGACCTTCGCATATCACAGGATGTCGTTCAGATTAATCAACGTTGGAGCTACTTTTCATAGAGGTATGGATCTATCTTTTAGTGATATGAAGAATAAAATCATTGGTATGTATCTGGATGATCTTACCATGTTCTCTAAAAAGAGAATAGATCATATAAATGATTTAAGAAGAGTATTGCAAAGGTGCTGGGAGGATGGAATTTCATTGAATCCTAAGAAATCAGTGTTTTGTGTAACTAAAGGGAAATTATTGGGTCATATAGTCTCCCAAGAAGGTATAAGGATTTATCCCAAAAGAGTAAGAGCTATTCAGCAACTGAGTTTACCAGTAAATAAAACAGGAGTGAAGTCCTTCTTTGGTCAAGTCAACTTCCTCAGAAGGTTTGTCCCTAATTTCCCCGAAATTACTAAGCATATTGTTGATATGATGAAGGGGAACGTGAAATTCAAATGGAATGACCCTGGTAAGCAGGCTTTCAAAAGTATCAAGGACACCATAGCTAATGCTCCAGTATTATGCCATCCAGATTATAAGAAAGATTTTATAATCTACTGTTATTCTTCTGAACACACTCTGTCATCTATTCTAATGCAAGAAAATGAGGAGGGAATTCAAGCCCCCATAGCTTTTATGAGTACACCTCTAAAGAACCATGAGATGAGATATTCTCAGACTGAAAAGCATGCCTTTACAGTGGTAAAAGCCCTAAAAAAATTTAGATTTTATATTCTACATTCCCACTCCCTGGTGTATATACCTGAGGCTGCAGTGAAGAGTATTCTGACTCAACAAGATGTGGGATGTAACAACCGAGGAGCATGGCTAGCCAAAACCTAAGAATACGACATAGAGATCAAGCCTACTAAGCTGGTGAGAGGGAACACTTTATGCAAAGCAATGGCAGAAAATCAAGCAGACGAAGACCCAAGAGCTACACAACTGGTTTTGGTGGTAAGTATGCAAGACCCATGGTTTGAGAACATTGTGTATTTCTTAACCTATGGTTAATGTCCTGAAGGATTAACTTCAAAGCAAAGGCGAGACCTAAAATTGAAGGCTTCTAAATATGTAATCTGGGAAGATAGACTATATAAGAGATCTATAGATGGAACATTCCTCCGATGTGTCGATAAACAACAACAAGAGAAACTATTAAAAATTTTTCATGATGAAGCTTGCGGAGGGCATTTCTCCTCATCAGTCACTGTGTTCAAAATTTTGAGACAATGTTATTACTGGCTGGGAATGTTTAAAGATGCATACCAGTGGGTGTCAAGATGCGAAAAATGTAAGATGTTTACCAGGAAGCCACAGTTAGCAGCATTACCCCTTAGACCCGTGATAATTGAAGGACCATTCCAACAGTGGGGACTCGATTTTATTGGCCCTATAAGCCCTACGTCCAGTGCAGGTCATACTTATATAATTATTGTGACTGACTATTTCATGAAATGGGTGGAAGCCAATGCGACCAAAAGAACTACTTCAGAGATAGTATGCGAGTTCATCAAAGAAAACATTCTGGTAAGATTTGGTGTACCGATTAAGTTGGTTATGGATAACGCCACATAATTTTCCTCTCAAGAGATTACTGAATTTTGCTTTGATTATGGAATCATGATCAGCCACTCTTCTGATTATTTCCCTCAAGGGAACTGTCAAGAAGAATCTAGCAACAAAAATTTAGTGAACATCATGAAAAAGATCGTGGCAGAAAACTAGAGAAATTGGCATAAAAAGATCCACGAAGCCCTCTGGGCGAATATAGTGACACCCAAAAGAGCCATTGGTGTATCTCCTTTTGAACTTGTCTATGGAGTAGAAGCTAGTTTTCCATTGCCATTGGAATTAGCAACTTGCAAGCTGAAGACAGTATTAGAAGATGGCATATATGAAGACAGTTTGGAGAAAAGGATCCTGTACCTAAGCAAATTGGAAGAAGAAAGGGAGAAAATGATTGATCATATCATGCATCATCAGATATGTGTGAAGCATCTATTTGATAAAAAGAGTAGGCCCTAGAAATTTATGGAAGGAGACATGGTGTTGTTATGGGACAAGCGCAGGGCACCCAAGGGCATGCATGGGAAATTTGAAACACTGTGGAAAGGACCTTTTAAAATCCATCAGGCGTTCGATAAAAATTCTTTCAAATTGGATTATCCAGATGGAGAGGTACTACCCTTAAAGTATAATGGTTAGGATTTGAAGCTCTATCAAATCTAAATTAAAAGTAGGTAACCCCTGTATTGTACCATAGCTACGTTTAGTTCCTATTTTTGTTTTCCTAGTTAGGTTTCCTTTTTGCTTTCCTTTCCGCGTCTTGCCTTAGTTTTGTTGTGAGCCACCTTTTGTTGAGCTTTGCGAAACAAGAGATTTGAGTTCCTTGCTTAGACATGAGAATGTCCAAGTCCCCAGATAGAGCCAGCTTTTGCCCCACTTTTGGTCTTTATATCTCAAGGCAAAAATGGATGTTTTGTGTGTAGTAGTATTCATTGAAGTCTCATGCAAGTCCGGAGTCTAAGTCTAGAAGTCCCCTTAGGTTAGAAGGCCTTTATTGGATTCCCCTAACTTGACCTATCTTTCCTAAGCTGGGGGGGATTTCGAGTCCAAAAATCATGTTTTATTAGGTAGGTTAAGTCCCTAATCCGGTAAAGGCTACGTTTTTAAAGTTTCTAGCTTCAAAATTACAAGCAGATAAAATACTTTGCCTCATATCTTCAAGTTCCAACATTGGCGGGAAATCAAGTTTTGGCTTCTCCATGGTGGAAAATGACATATGGGGTGCACTTTCCACAATTGACAGACTTAAGAATACCAGAGATAAATAAAGATGGAAAATGAGGAAGTCGAGAACAAGAAAGCGTTGAGCACTCGTATCGAACCTATGAGAAACAATAGAAACGATCAAACGGAGGAGATTTCATGGAATTTTCCATAGGTGAAAAAGCGGAAAATGGCTTCTCCACTGCTCCTACCAGCGGGTTCCGACCCACGAGATGCGTTTTCCGCCAAGCTATCAATGTGAAGAAATTTCAAAGATTAATTCATTCCATAAGAGATCTGACATATAAGAAGGCCAACAGAATCAATATATATCACTTTGGCATCCTTACAGGCCAGAATTCTCCTTTGGTGGATTTTAAGACAGAGAGCACTCCAAAGGCATTTTTTCGCTCAAAGGAGAAGCAGAAAAGTAATTCTCCGTCGCTTCAGGAAAGTTACCGTTACGGTTACTAAAGTAAAAAAATATTTTCTAATGTCATGAAAAGCAAAGTAATTAATTCAAATAAGGCCGTTTTACTTTGAAATAGACTTATTCATTAATGTAAAGGTCTTCTCATTTGTGTGACGTTGGAAGTCGGCCGTTAAATGGTAAGAATTCAAAAAAGTATAAAATCAGTTGAAGACCTCGAACTGGAATCACCATTGTTCACCAAATTGTTTGAATTTGAAGTAGCTAAGACCAGTCAATCTTTGTTCCTATTTTCCAAAGAGAAATTCAAATCTTCAAAGTGAACCACACTCACATGGCTTCTAGATTTGTGGGATTCGACAGATTAAATTATATTACCTCTGAGTGGCATAAAATCTCAGATACCTCACTGAAATTCTTTGACATGCAGAGTTTCCATAACAGACTGAGAGTGGAGAAAATCCACCCTATCACTGAGAAGCTGAAGGAGAGTGGGTTAGTCGAAGCCACCGATTTTCCTATAGCCGTTCAGGCTCCTGAGTTGGTCTGGGAATGTATAGCTCGATACAACCCAGACACCAAGCAAATTCTCCTACCAGACAAAATGGTGCTCCTCTTCATTGATAGAGAATCTATCCAGAATTCTCTCCGCATTCCAGAGTAGGCGAAATACTCTGAGATGACTTATAGCCAGGCGGTTTCCAAATATTTAGCAAAGAGACCAGTCTGGAAAAGAGAGATTATGAAGTCATGATTTTAAGAACCCAAGAGCGCCAAGGGCAAGTTGCCCAAAAAATTATTTGGTGCAAATCTAAAGCCTGAGATAGTGGACATCCGGGTATTACTCCACAGGATTAGAGGTGAGAGTGAAGCTTTTAATTTCATTGAACAACATTTCTTCCTGGTTCAAATAATCTGTCCTCAACATCATTTCATTGATTGGGCGTTGATAGTAAGTGAGAATCTCTCGGACGCCCTCAATAGGGCCAAATTTTAGAATGAATTTTACATGTCTTCTGTCCTGATATATATTTTAGGCATGATTCAAATCTGGCCTGGGCTTCCTAGATTAGAGGAATTCCCAGATGATGTGAAAAGCTATGAGTTTTTCCCTTCTTTGCAACTACAAAATAGCTATGTTGATTATCTCACGGTTAATGATGCCTTTACAATGAGACTGTGCAGAGAGCTACAGGGTTGTCCAGAGAGGAGATTTTATCCTAAAGCCATGGCTTTTATAAGCCAATTTGGATGTTATTTTATTCAGTTCAGAGATTTCTCATATCTTCGTCTTGCAGGTTTCGACGACTTTCCTTTGAAGCTGCCTAGATACCCTACATACATGATCGTGTTGATCAAAGTAACGAGGAAAGCACTCCAGGTGAACCTAATCTTCTCAGAGGTGAAGAAGAAAGGCTACGGGTTCTCGATGGCCATCAGAGCTTACAGTTGTGTGTCCCGATCAGAGGCAAAGAATGTCGTTAAAACATTCTCGAAGAAGTTCTCTCTAGCAACATATGACGTTCTGAGACCGCAGTATGATCCTGTTGATTACGCCAAAGATGTCTTGCAAATGAGCTGGGCTATTCATCATGTACCTGATACTGAAGACTATTGGGCCAATTGCAAAGATGACTTGGAGAGCAGGGAAAGATTCTACACCTGGTTAACCATTGAACAGATCAAAAAGTTCAATGTTAATATTGTAGTAGAAGGGCTAGAAGATGATGGTAACCATCTGTACGATGACACCTACTTGGAGAAAATAAAGTCCACCCCTATCAGTTCAAAGCCTATACTTGACTAGGCAGTAAGTGACTTGCATACCCTAATGGTATGTATTTTCAAAAGAACAACTCAGTGGGTTGAGTGGACTGCAGGCTGAAAGAAAAGGTTAGAGAGGAAACCTCCCACTCAGTGAACTCCTGTGAAAGCAACTATGGGTGCTGCAACCACTTCCTCCATAGCAATGTTTTTAGTTGCAAAGAGATTAATTCAACCATCGGGGGGAGGAGATGAACCTCCTGAAAAAGCCTCTCTCTTAGAGAAGACTTGTGGAGAAGGTCCCCTTCCAGATGTCGGAGTCACAGAAGAGGCCGACCCAGCAAATCAAGTTAAGTCTACAAACGAGCTTCCTAAAGCTACAGAGCTTGAGCAACCAATTATTACCACTGCTATAGATATTTCAGCCGGGACTTCGACTCAAGAAACTCCAAAGAGGATGTCCCCTGTTATAGTTGAAGTTGGGCAGGATAGTCCTAGTACTTCTGTAGAATCTAATAAGAGAAGTGGGGAGCAACAGGAGGTTACTCAGGTTGTGAAATTGATCTCCTCCTCACCTACTTCAGTGAACCCATTCGCCTCTCATCCCAAAGCTTCTCCTCCACTTATTAGGAAGCTATTCATCAAAGAGTTGGTCTCCGCCAACAAGGTCACTAGCACAGAATCATGGATAGAAAATACTCTAGAGCGTAAGAGGAAGAGGGTAGAAGAAGAAGTTCCCAGCAAGGACACCCTATCACGGGATTTCCAGCCCAAGGCTACTACAAGTAAACTGAAGAGTGCAAATACTATGTCTACTCTTGGTTGTGATCCTAAAATAGGGCACTTCACCATGGAAGTAGCCAAGCCTACCAAAGAAGGCAGGCTCGAAGATCTAGTGGCTTCTGACTTTCAGTTGCAATCATTCGATATGGGCTTAGCTCGACATGACACTAAAGTGGATTGGTGGAAGTCCACCAATGTAGTAATAGAAGAGGAGCTGGAAGATCTCAAGACTTCCAAAATTCAGCTTAAAGTGGAAGTGGCTTAGCTGACTGAGTTCATTAGACAGCTCTTAACTCCTATTGCGAGCACTCCCAGTACTCAAACTTCCTTTGATCCTAGTACTGTTGAGAACCAGGCCATCTTGGCTAAGTTACAAGAGGATCGACATTATGGATAGATTGGTAAGAGGTGGATCGAGAGGCTTGATTCAAAAGGTCTAGTGATCATTGAGCAGTTAGGTAATGTTGTTCTAAGGCTAGAAACGGAGAAAAACAACATTGAGAAGAATCTACAAACTCTCACTGCAGAGAGAGTGAGATGTCAAGAATGCATAGTCATGTTGCATGTGGCAGTAAAAATGAAGACTAAGGAGGCCCTAAAAGCTAAGATCTTACATAAGGGTGATGGGCCCTTGATCGAATGGCTCCAAAGTCTGGAATTCAAAATTGAGATGATTATTCAGGCTGAGACAAGGCTACAACAAACAGATGTTAAGGTGCAGGAGGAGCAGAGTAAAAATTATAAACTCCTGCTAGGACTTCATGTGGATTCACAGACTAGTGGTGAAGGCAAAGCAATAGTTGGAGTGGCTAACATGTAGAAGTCATTCACAGAATACTTGCATAATTTGGCAGAGCTGTCTTTGACTCATTTAGACAAGGTGCTAGAACTCCAGAAATTGAGTGGATGCATCTTTAAGGCTATGGAAGAACTAAAAGACCGGTCAGAAGCAATCAAGACTCTAGCCAAAGAGCATTCCAGATGGCTCGTCCATTACACCAATGTCCACATCAACAGACACGAAGAGCTCATCCAGGTCATCACTACTGTGATTGCCTATAGGGCTAAATTAGCTAAGGAGAAGGAAGCCGAATCATAAATATATTCTCCTCTTGTGCTATTTTTGTCAAAGTTTTGTAACGGATAGACCTTTGGTTATAATTTTTGGTTGGGAAGTTGAACTATTTGGGTTACTCCTTTTTGTAACGGTTCAACCTAGAACTCTATATGTATGAATCCAAAAATCAATACAAGGGTCTGATAAATTTTGGTGTGAAGAATATATCATCATTGCTGAGTCAATTGTGTATGTCTGAATGCCATTTCTTTAACTATTCCATTGCATCTCATTTATCTTTCTGTTGAATTCAAACGTCGTTGAATTAGAACGTCTCATTTGAATTAGACTCTTAATCTGTATTTGAACCGAAGTTTTTTATTATGATTTGATACGGTTAATTTAGGGGAAAATCAATTGCTTCTCTAAGTTTTGGGAATGTTCTTATAATATAGATTGACTCATATCATCACATTGTTAGCTTTCAGTCCTGCATTTTCATTTTAGTGTTGGCCTATGCATCACCAGTTTTGGGGAGTTAATATGATCGATAAAGTCTCATAATTGGTTAGATTTGGAGTTGTAATTACTTCGCCTGAGCTATTTTCTGTCTAGATTTAGCTTGGTTTACCTCTCCTACTCTTGGGTTAAGAGCATACCCCTGTTAGGTTAGGAAAGACTAAAATTCATCAAACATTATTCACATAAGGGAGCTATACCTTCCAATTCAGAGGGAAAATAGGTTCTCAAGTAACTATTTGCCAACTGTTGTATTCGATTGTTCTTACACAATTCTGGGTATTTTAGAGTTACATTCAAAAGAAAAATTTGTTTACCAACACAATGATACCTTTCATGATCACAACAAGGGAAAAGCTTCCAGGTCTGGTGGACTAGAAAAAAAAGTCAACTATACATATGCCAATAGTGATAATGTTATCAATTGCCTCAATCCTTTAGATAGCCACGTGGCTACGATCACTATCAAAGGCCAAGGTAACAAATGTGCTGTAACTACGTGTCATGCCAGAGTCATCTTGCAAGGAATACCATCCTTGTCTAGTATACCGACCAATCCTATAGCAAACTTAGATCCACAAACAAGCATAGTGGACCAACTAAAGTGCATACCTGCCCAGATCTCCATGTTTGACCTATTGCGCATATCTCCACAACATAAAATGGCACTTGACCAAGCCCTTCAGAATGTAGCTATCTCTAGGGACATAACACCTGAGAGTTTCCAAATGATGGTTAACCATATAGTTGCTAACAAACATGCCACATTTACAGACCGTGATGTGCCGCTGCATAAACCCCTGCATAATGATCCTTTACACTTATTTGTCCATGTCCACAAAAGTGCTATCTGTAGGGTCCTTGTTGATGATGGAGTTGGGTTAAACATCTATACTCTAAATTTAATCAAGCAACTGGGCTATTCAAAATCAAGCATTGATGTCACAAGGAGGATAAACATTAGAGCTTATGATGAAGAGGAAAGGTCCTCTAAAGGTATTATCATTCTACCTGTCCGTATTGGCCCAGTAGTAAAAAACACTCCCTTCCAGAACCTAGACCTTGATTTGGGATACAACATGCTACTAGGGAGACCCTGGATACATGAAATGCAAGCCGTACCTTTGACATACCACCAATGCATCAAGTTCCTACACCAGGGAGAGGAAATCATCATAGAGGGAGATCCCAATCCTTTCCAATACTGTAATGCAGTCCAAATCATCACTGATAAATAGGTACCATCAAACCAAGATGCAAGCATCCCATCCTCTTCATATTTGAATCCAAAGGATGTCACATAGACAGTAGGAAAGATAGTCATTAACCAGGACGCAAGTATTCCCTCCTCTTCAGATTCAAATCTTAAAGAAATCACACGAAAAGTGGGCAAGATATCCATTATTGACAAGGGCTGTGGTGAATACAGATATGAAGAGGCTTTCACCATCACCTACATGCCTTAGAGCCTGAGAACTTATGGCATGCCACAACCTGTCATTACAACAGAAACTCCACAGCCTATTCTATTCAGATGTCCACCCACAACGTTTGACTGATGGGGAGACATAGCAGAAGAAAGGATATTTGAACAAGACATCAATACCTGGCTATACCAAGACCCACCAGAGACAATCCGACCACCACTACCCCTATCAAACTATGGTAATGGTTATACAATGATACAAAGATTTGGGTATGATGGTACAATCGGGCTGGGGGAAAGACAACAAGGCATAATGGAATTGTCTCTCCCGCCAACCCAGATAAAAATGAGAGGGTTGGGCTATGGACAACAAAGAACCAGTCCTGTGATCCAAGACATTCAAGTCAATCAGGAAAAAATAGCAGAGATGCACTGGGGGCACAACATAGAACATGTCTTGATAGGCAAAATATTAGCACAGTTGTTGCCCGCCGAAGAGGGAACTACACAAACCCGAATAGACCTCCACATAACAATCGATGATAACCAAGGAAGTGAGACATCTGATGAGTGTTCCATTGAGACTGACTCCCATGATTATGGGTGGAGATCCTTTCACGACTCTGAACTGTTGATCCTAGATTATTCCCCTCGGTTAGACACTATTATAAACCTAGAAGACTTATTTGACCAACTGACCATTACCGAACAACCCTGCGTAGACAAGCATATCATTTATCAGATCTCAAGTGGTGTGTCCACATCACAGTCCAGTTTTGTAGGGAAAATATATGTAGTCCCTTTCAGTCAACCAGAGTAAAACAACCATGAAAGTATCTGTCTTGTACACCCTGAGCTCATAGAGTGGGATGAACAAGGACCGCCTGATTTATATGTCTTAAAGAACGACGAGGCTATAGCTCATTTCATGGGACTTAGGGAAGGCATTCCACCAGGAGACCACAAGGTAGGCTTCTCCATTAATCTTGATAGAGCGGCATATTTCAGGGAGGAAGCTCCTCTTTCCAGTCAACAAAAGAAAAAAGAACAAAAGAATGATAAAAAGCTAAAACAAGATGTATCTTCTAGCAAAAACCCCACTGAGGCGCTAGAAGATGGAAAGAAGGAACTCCTCCCCTTGATAGAGGAGAAGTTAGCATTACTAGCAAAAGAAATAGAGGAATTCAGTTTGGGAGATGACAAGAACCCAAAGAACATATACTTGGCAAAATCACTCACCCCAGAGGAGAGAGAATAGTTCATCAGTTTCTTCAAGGCAAGGATGATCAATTTCACATGGTCCTATTTGGATATGCTAGGGTTAGATCCAGAGCTAGTACTACACCATCTCCCATTACTACCCAATGCTAAACCTATCAAACAGAAGCTGAGAAAGATGCATCCCCATGTTGCATTGCTAGTCAAAGCAGAATTGAAGAAGCTCCTGGATGCTAAGTTCATAAGACCTATACCATACGCAGACTGGATATATAACTTGGTGCCAGTTACAAAGCACAGTGGTCAGATGCGGATTTGCACAGACTTCAGAGATCTCAACATAGCTTGTCCCAAAGATGACTTTCCCTTACCCAACATTGATATGATAGTAGATCTAACCGCTGGACATTAAATGCTATCACTCATGGATGACTTTTCAGGGTATAATCAGATAAGAATCACACCTGAGGATTAACATAAAATAGTTTTCACATGTCCTTGGGGCACTTACTGTTGGAATGTCATGCCATTTGGTCTCAAAAATGCAGGTGCAACATATCAAAGGGCTATGACAACAATATTTCATGATCTCATCCACAAAAAAATGGAAGACTATGTGGATGACATACTAGCCAAGTCAATGCTTCGCAAAGATCATCTACAAGTATTAGGACCAATCTTTGACAGAATGTAGCAATACAAAGTCTGTTTAAACCCAAAGAAATGTGCATTCGGTGTCACATCAAGAAAGTTACTGGGGTTCATAGTGTCACATAGAGGAATCGAAGTGGACCCAGCAAAAGTCAAAGCAATATTGGACATGCCTCCACCATCGAACCTGAGACAACTAAGAGGGTTACAAGGAAGGCTCCAATCAATCAGGTGCTTCATAGCTTAGCTATCAGACAAGTGCCACCCATTCCAACATCTATTGCACAAAGACATCAAATTCATATGGATAGAGCAATGCAAATAGGCATTTCAAATATTCAAGGACTACCTTCTCAAGTCTCCTATATTGGTACCACCAGTCCAAGGTAGACCATTGCTTCTATATATCTTAGCGATGGAGTCAGTGTTAGGTGTACTCTTGGCACAACATGATGATGCATGAAAAGAGAGGGCCATCTACTATCTAAGTATAACATTGGTTGGATATGAGCTAAACTATACGCCAATCGAGAAGTCATGCCTTGTAGTTGTCTTCACTTCCCAGAAGCTGATACATTATAGGTTGAGTCACCAAACAAAGTTGATCGCACATATTGATCCTTTAAAATACCTCCTAAGAAAAGCAGCGCTCACCGAACGACTGGCCAAGTGGGTAATGATCTTAAGTGAGTTTGACATTAAGTACATAGATAGAAAGGCCATCAAAGGACAAGTGATCGCAGATCAACTAGTAGAGGCACCCATTCAGGACCATCAGCCTATTATTTCTGACTTTCTTGATGAATCTATCATGACACTACAACCAGCGATTGAGGTATGACAACTATATTTTGATGGGTTGTGCACGAACCATGGTGCGGGGGCAGGGATAGTTCTTATCACTCCAGATCATGATATAATTCCAAAATCTTTCAGACTCAACTTCCTGTGCACCAAAAACATAGCAGAATATGAGGCATTGTTCATTGGTCTAAAGATAGCAATTCAATGGAGAATCAAGAACCTAAAAGTCTTTGGAGACTCGCAGTTGATCATTAGTCTTGCATTTGAAGTGTGCTCAAGCTCTTGGAGTTCATTGATGGTGAAGCTGTAATTGAACACTTGGTGCCTGTTTGCCAGGTTTTCACCAAGGTACCTACTCAATAGCGCCTGATTGCCTGGTTTTCACTGAGAGTTTGATTTTGTTTCTCTTTACTTTTTTTCTTTTTTGATTTTTTTGTTGTTGCCAAGGCACCTGATTGCCAGGTTTTCACCAAGGTAACTTTTGTATTTTTCCAAAATTTTTGGTATTTTCTGGCTATGTTGATAGGTGCATTAACCCTAGAGACCTCAAGGGTAGAACTTCTTGAGATGCATGTTGTTGATGTATCCAGGGAGCTAATCTCCTTCTGGTGTTTCTAGTATGAATGCCCCACTCTGAGTAGAGATGACAATGACAAATGGTCCTAGCTAGTTAGGCTCAAACTTTCTGGGTTTGACTCGCTCTGCTTGGTTCTTTTGATTTTCCATGAGGACAAGGTCTCCTAACTCAAATGTTCATGGCTTCACCTTCTTGTGATAGTTCCTTCTAAGGCGATTTTGATAGCCTTGGAAGTGGTCGAAGGCATGCTGTCTTCTTTCATCTAGTAACTCTAGTTCACTGAGCCTTGCTACTCTATAGTCTTCATCTATGATCAGGTTCTTCAATGATATCCTATTAGATGTGATTTCCACTTAGAGGGGTAATACCACCTATGATCCATAGACTAGGGAGAAAGGAGTGGCTCATGTAGGTGTTCTCACACTAGTTATGTATGCCCATAATGCGGGACTAAGATGTAAATGCCAGACTCACCCTAATTCGTTCACTATTTTCTTCAAGAGTTTCAAGATTGTCTTGTTTGTAGCTTCATCTTGGCCGTTCCCTTGACGGTAGTAAAAGGAAGAGAACCCTTGTTTGATATGGAACTGTTCACATAGCTCTTCAACATCCTTATTCTGGAAAGGTGTACCATGATCTATCAGGATAGTTTGAGGAATCTCGTATCGACAGATAATGTGGTTAAGTATGAACATTGCTATTTGCTTTCCAGTTATGTAAGTGAGAGGAATTGCTTCCACTCACTTGGTGAAATACTCTATTGCTGCTATGATGTATTTGTGTCCATTCAATGAAGAAGGTGTAATTTTGCCCACTAGGTCAAATCCCCACATGGAAAATGGCAATGGTGATGTGATAGGATTTAGTTCCTGGGCTAGTGCATGGATGAGGTCTCCATGAATCTGACACTATCTACACCTTTGTACATGTTTGTGTGTGTCTGTCTCTATTGTGGGCCAATAGTATCCCATGCGGATGATCTTCTTAGCTAAGCTGTTGCCACCTCCGTGGGTTCCGCAAATTCCTTCATGTACCTCATATAAAGCTTTCTAGGATTCCATGGAAGTGAGACATCGTAGTAGCGTTCCATCTAGACTTTGTCTGTATAAAGTAGTTGAGAGGATGGTATACCCAGAGGCTTGGCGGATGAGGGACTTTCTCTGGTTCCTAGACAAGTTGGGAGGTAAGACACTATTTTGGAGATAGTTATAGACATCTTGGTACCATGGGGATTTTGGACCAACAAGGATGCATGCTGATTCTATGATGGATGCCTGATGTGATGGCACCAAGAGTTGCTCTACTAGAAACTATAATTTTGTTTCGGTTCCTCGTATATCAATCAGTGATGCTATGGTAGCCATCGCATCTGCATTTTTGTTCTATGGTCATGGGACTTGCTCAAAAAAGATGTAATGGAACTTGGTGCGTAGTCTTTCCATCCGTGCTCGGTATGGTATGAGTTTCTCATCTTTGTTCGTATAATCATTATTGACTTGACTAATGATCAACTGCGAGTCTCCAAAGACTTTTAGGTTCTTGATTCTCCATTGCTACCCAATGCTAAACCTGTCAAATAGAAGTTGAGAAAGATGCATCCCCATGTTGCATTGCTAGTCAAAGAAGAATTGAAGAAGCTCCTGGATGCTAAGTTCATAAGACCTATACCATACGCAGACTGGATATCTAACTTGGTGCCAGTTACAAAGCACAATGGTCAAATACGGATTTGCACAGACTTCAGAGATCTCAACATAGCTTGTCCCAAAGATGACTTTCCCTTACCCAACATTGATATGATAGTAGATCTAACCGCTGGACATCAAATGATATCACTCATGGATGACTTTTCAGGGTATAATCAGACAAGGATTGCACCCGAGGATCAACATAAAATAGCTTTCACATGTCCTTGCGGCACTTACTGTTGGAACATCATGCCATTTGGTCTAAAAAATGTAGGTGTAACATATCAAAGGGCTATGACAATAATATTTCATGATCTCATCCACAAAACAATGGAAGACTATGTGGATGACATACTAGCCAAGTCAATGCTTTGCAAAGATCATCTACAAGTATTGGGACCAATATTTGACAAAATGCAGCAATACAAAGTCTGTTTAAACCCAAAGAAATGTGCATTCGGTGTCACAACAGGAAAGTTACTAGGGTTCATAGTGTCACATAGAGGAATCAAAGTGGACCCAACAAAAGTCAAATCAATATTGGACATGCCTCCACCATCAAACCTGAGACAACTAAGAGGGTTACAAGGAAGGCTCCAATCAATCAGGCGCTTCATAGCTTAGCTAGCAGACAAGTGCCACCCATTCCAACATCTATTTCAGAAAGACATCAAATTCATATGGACAGAGCAATGTGAATAGGCATTTCAAATATTCAAGGACTACCTTCTCAAGTCTCCTATATTGGTACCACCAGTCAAGTAGACCATTCCTTCTATATATCTCAGTGATGGAGTCAGTGTTGGGTGTACTCTTGGCACAACATGATGATGCAGGAAAAGAGAGGGCCATCTACTATCTAAGTAGAACATTGGTTGGATATGAGCTAAACTATATGCCAATTGAGAAGTCATGCCTTGCAGTTGTCTTCGCTTCCCAGAAGCTGAGACATTATATGTTGAGTCACCAAACAAAGTTGATTGCACATATTGATCCTTTAAAATACCTCCTAAGGAAAGCATCACTCACCGGACGACTGGCCAAGTGGGTAATGATCTTGAGTGAGTTTGACATTGAGTACATAGACAGAAAGGCCATCAAAGGACAAGTGATTGTAGATCAACTAGAAGAGGCACCCATTCAGGACAATCAGCCTATTATTTTTGACTTTCTTGATGAATCTATCATGACACTACAACTAGCGATCGAGGTATGGCAACTATATTTTGATGGGTCATGCATGAACCATGGTGCGGGGGCAGGGATAGTGCTTATCACTCCAGATTATGATACAATTCCAAAATCTTTCAGACTCAACTTCCCATGCACCAACAAAATAGCAGAATATGAGGCACTGGTCATTGGTGTAAAGATAGCAATTCAATGGAGAATCAAGAACCTAAAAGTCTTTGGAGACTCACAGTTGATCATTAGTTAAGTCAACAATGATTATACGACAAAAGATGAGAAACTCATACCATACAAAGCACAGATAGAAAGACTACGCACCAAGTTCCATTACCTCTTCTTCTAGCAAGTCCCACAATCACAAAACAAAGCTGCAGATGCGATGGCTACCATAGCATCACTGATTGATATACTAGGAAAAGAAACAAAATTCTAGTTTCTAGTGGAGAAACTCTTGGTGCCATCACATCAGGCATCCATCACAGAATAAGCATGTGTCCTTGTTGGTCCTGAATCCCCATGGTACCAAGATGGCTATAACTATCTCCAAAATAGTGTCTTACCTCCCAACTTGTCTAGGAACCAGAGAAAGTCCCTCATCCACCAAGCCTCTAAGTATACCATCCTCTCAACTACTTTATACAGATCAAGTCTAGATGGAATGCTACTACAATGTCTCACTTCCATGGTATCCCAGAAAGCTTTGTACGAGGTACATGAAGGAATCTGTGGAACCCACTGAGGTGGAAACAACTTAGCTAAGAAGATCATCCACATGGGATACTATTGGCCCACATTAGAGATAGATGCACACAAACATGTACAAAGGTGTAGATAGTGTTAGATTCATGGAGACCTCATCCATGCACCAGCCCAGGAACTAAATCCTATCACATCACCATTGCCATTTTCCATGTGGGGATTTGACCTAGTGGGCAAAATTACACCTTCTTCAGTGAATGGACACAAATACATCATAGCAGCAATAGAGTATTTCACCAAGTGGGTGGAAGCAATTCCTCACTTAGATAAATGGAAAGCAAATAGCAATGTTCATACTTAACCACATTATCTATCGATACAGGATTCCTCAAACTATCCTGACAGATCATGGTACACCTTTCCAGAGCAAGGATGTTGAAGAGCTATGCGAACAGTTCCATATCAAACAAGGGTTCTCTTCCTTTTACTACCCTCAAGGGAACAGCCAAGTTGAAGCTACAAACAAGACAATCTTGAAGAAAATAGTGAATGAATCAGGGTGAGACTGGCATTTACAACTTAGTCCCACATTATGGGCATACAGAACTAGTGTGAGAACACCTACAGGAGCCACTCCTTTCTCCCTAGTCTATGGATCAGAGGCGGTATTACCCCTTGAAGTGGAAATCCCATCTAATAGGATATCATTGAAGAACCTGATCACATATGAAGACTACAAAGTAGCAAGGCTCAGTGAACTAGAGTTACTAGATGAAAGAAGACAGCATGCCTTCAACCACTTATAAGGCTATCATAATTTCCTTAGAAGGAACTATCACAAGAAGGTGAAGCCACAAATATTTGAGGTAGGAGACCTTGTCCTCATGGAAAATCAAAAGAACCAAGCAGAGTGAGTCAAACCTAAAAATTTCGAGCCTAACTGGCTAGGACCATTTGTCATTGTCAGCTCTACTCAGAATGGGGCATTCATACTAGCAACACCAGAAGGAGATCAGCTCCCTGGATACATCAACAACATGCATCTCAAGAGGTTCTACCCTTAAGGTCTCTAGGGTTAAGGCACCTATCTACATAGCCAGAAAATACCAAAAAAATTAGAAAAATATAACATAACCTTGGTGAAAACCTAGCAATTAGGCACCTTGGCGACAATAAAAAAATTCAAAAAAGAAAAAAAGTAAAGAGAAACAAAATCGCTCTCTCAGTGAAAACCTAGCAATCAGGCGTTATTGAGTAGGTACCTTGGTGAAAACCTGGAAAACAAGCACCAAGTGTTCAATTCCAGCTTCACCATCAATGAACTCTAAGAGCTTGAGCACACTTCAAATGCAAGACTGACTACCCAAGCTATATCTGGAAGCGAAATCCCCTATGAGCACAAAGAACTTACCCATGGTTAATATTGGTCCACCAAACTAGGGGGCGATTCAAAATGTCCTGAAAAAATCCAAAAAAATTGGAAATGTCATCAAGAAAATCCAAAAAAATTTAGAAAACTCATCAAAAATCCTAAAAAGATAAAAAAATCAAGAGAAAATTGAATCTTCATCAAAAACATTCAAAAAATTGCAAAATCCAAAGCATTAAAACCAACTCGGTTATCAAGAGAGAAAAGGGCAATCACGCCCAGTCAATCAATGTCACAATCACGAGCTTTGTGAATCACCATTGGGTTCATCTGACACAACTTTATCAATCTATCAATTCAATCAGCAAGCAACTAGCGACCAAGCCAAGCTATCAATTGTCACAATCATGAGCTTTGCGAGCCAGCATTGGGCCCATCTAACACAGTTTGATCAGCTGCCAACACGATCATATCAATCTATCAATTGTCACAATCATGAGCTTTGCAAACCAACATTGGGCCCATCTGACACAGCTTGATCAACTGCCAGCATGATCAAAGAAATCAATCAATCAATCACATCAATCATCTTACATAGTGATGGATACACTCAAACCGGACAGGTCAGTCTTATATGAGTAGTCTATTACTGAAACCAGACACATTCAAGCAATCAAGCCATTCAAGCCTATCCAAAGAGTCAAGCCAATCAAGAGAATCCAACTGCATCAAGGAACCATCCAAAATGTTGAATAGGTCAGTCAAGTTGGTCAGATGTCAGTCTATATTTCAAGGTTATGTTCTTACGCTACTCCAGGATCCAACTTGTGAGGAGAGTAACTATGATAGATCATGAATTATTTTCTTTGATTGCTGTCTATTGAATGTTCACTTCAATTTTAGGGCCATGATGATTTAGGATAAATGCGGTAGGTGTTGTCACTTATCTGGCAGCCGCACAGTTCCACGATCTGAGCTTAACCCTGGGAAAGAATTGGACATTCCTTCTCTTTTATTTTGCTTGCTTGGTTTATAGAATCAAGAGCTCGCAGCACTATTCAGATGGACTCTGAGTGCTTTGGAGTTCTATCTTGGTTTCTATGGTCTTTCCCTTTATGTTGCAAACAAGAGCTCACGATGCTATCCAGATGG
>MU224395.1:2311920-2342406 GCA_018584345.1 Thuja plicata
ATTAGTTTACATCATTTTCAAATTCTAAACACAAATATCACTTTTATGTCGTTAAATTTCAACAGTTTTGCATGTCGTGGTCCTCTTCCTTTGTTAAAGTGTGACACAGGTTTGTACTTTTACCCAAAAAACTCAGTATGCGAAGGTTCTTACGACTGTTATGGAGTACATCTCCCTGGATGGGAGGTATAAAAGGGCTCATTCTTACCATTTCATGTTGTTATGTCATTTTTGACATAAAGTGAGGGTTTTGTCTCCTTTCTACCATTTGCATTCTCTCCATCATAGTATTATCAACCACAGGAAAAACGAGAGCAAGCTCATTCTGCATGAGGGCCTGAGTCTCCTTATTGTAGAGCATGTTAAGAAAATTGCAGTTATGAGTCGCCTTATTCTCTCGCTGAGAGACTTTGGCTCTGCAAAGGCCTCGGGTAAAAGGATTAGGGTGGGGGAGGATATGGCAGAGCCGACTATTAAAAAATTAAAATTTGAAAAAAATAAAGGAATGGATACAGACTCTGATGGTGAGAGTGTTGACAGTTACGAGGAAATTGATTATATCCCCCACTCCTAGTCTGAAGATGAGATTAAGGAGTCTCTTTTGGTCTCAGTGAGTGTTTCTGGCGATGAAGAGAACAAGTCTCTATTTTCCCATATCGCCAAGGAGAAAGGGATTGAACCTGAAGACATCGAGGGGGATGTGGGTGGTCAGAAAGTTCCTATATTGGTCAACTATGAGAGCTCTAAAGATCACAATGTACCCATTTCTCTGAAGCTCGAGGTGGTCATGGAAGTGCATTCAGAGAGGAAGGAGGATGATACCCCTTGTCAGGATACTACTGAGAAGGTTAATATCCCTTCAAGTTCTAGGAATATTCCTTTTTCAAGAACGGTTGATATGCAGGAGCGAAATGTACAACTCCTTCAAGATGACATGGATGACAAAATTGAACCTCAATTTGGAGCTCTTCAAGCTGCGAAGACAATGTCTATGTACTCGTTTCGACTTATGAAATGGTCTTTAAGGAAATCAAAAGCCTCCATCTCAACTTCCATGCTCTGTCTACTCGAGTGGATTTTATTCAAGGTAATCTGGATTCTGGGTCGGCCGGGACTGATGGAAAAAAGAACAAGGAGGATGAAAATAATTTGAAGACTCTGCGAGACAGATTTGACATCCTGGAGAACACTTTGAAGAAGCACATGAAGGATAACAATATCTTTATGGGTTCTTCCATAGAGTGTTTTAACTCCATCAAATCGGAGTTGGATACTAGTTCCCCTATTGTGAAGATTGAGGATGATAAAGAAGATATGGAGGATGCACGCTCGGGCAAGTGCACATGTTCTGCCAAAAAGAAGAAAATACAAGACAAGATTTTGGAGCTTTCAGACTTCAATGCTGCCATCAAGAAGGTCTCTGAGGCTAAGAAGGAAGCGGAAGGCACTCTCCTGGAGTTTTCCTAGATCCTATTGTTCCCCTACTTTTTTACTGGATCATTTTTTGGTTTTTCGTTGTCGGGTGGCTTAGCTGGTTTCTAGTTTTTTTCTTTGGTTTTTTTGTTGGTCCTGGGTTTTGCGGGCTGGGTTTTAGCCCTATTTCTGTTTAGTAGTTTTATTGCCTATATCTTTTTTGTAATGATTGTTAGGGGTTTCGGGTCCCCATAAAACCTATTTTTACCAGCAATAAAAAATAATTGATGTGTCTTGTGATTTAGAAATTTATTATTTCTCTTTTGTTTTGCAAATTAATTTGGTCTTTCGACGAGCACCTTATTTTTACACTGATTAATTGATATCTTGATTCTGTCAACCATTTCCCCCCTTATGTAATGTGTGTGGGAGTAAAAATTAAAATAAGAAAAAGTATTATGTCTTCTTGTCTTAGGAATGCGTGTAGAAACATGGTCTTCTTAATTGGTGGTTGATTTATCGATGGAACAAGTGTATCTCAAATGGTTTCATTATATTGCATTTCCAAAGAAACTCTTATGTCTATGTTTTTCACTAACTCTATTACACTACATGTCAATGACGTTAAATCTTGCTTATAATATTTCTCTTAATATATGTCATGATTGTTGATGGATGAGCATAGAATCTTGTAATAAACCAAAAACACTTCCCTTGACATTCCCTTCCATATGTACCTTATGTTTAAATACACTCAAGCATCCGTGTTCTTCACATCATTAAACAAGTAATCCATCCACAAGGTTATTACTATGGAAAGTGAAGGGCATCAAAATGCTATTACTAAAGAAACCTAAGGGAAACCATTGTCGTATGTCACTTCACAAGGTTTGAAATCCATTCTCACCATTTTTTGTAACATCTTTCCTAGTATGTTCATTGGCATTATTGTAGACGATGCATCTAGTAAATTTTTGTATTTAATCACCTTATGTAAATGTTCCCCCTTTTGTACCTCGGAAATAAGTTTCAATGATTCTTTTTGTGTGGATTTTGTTGTAGATTGGGAAGAAGACACTACATACCACCTTTTCGGTGGCTTGACATTGGAGGCAGTACATGTGATCTTTCTTCCAAGAGTGGTCTGGACAATCTTCAACATTGATAATATTCACAGGTATAAAGCACTTATTTTCCCTCATCTGCTCATTCCTTATTTATGCAAATTGATAGTATGGAAACTTGTGTGAGCCCAATAAATTTGAATCCTTGCTAACCAACCATAATTGCATGGTTCGGATGTAGGGATGGGAAAATCGAAAGATTCTCCCACATAGCTAAAGGGCGGCCAAAAATACACCATGCATAACCCTGTCAATACAAGTTTAGGATTGTCAATGTCTGATAGCTCGCGAAAGTGTGCAAGGGCCACCAACTCATCTGGTTAGAGGGAATGAAGGTCTTCAATGGAAGCACCGTTGTTGGGCATATTAGATGATGCTGCTGCTGGTGTGGTGCGGGGGTAAGAGTGGAAATAATGCAGCCACAAAGGATCCCCTCATGATTGGTACCTTGAAGAATTTAGTACAAAAATTAACCCAAAGTGATATTCGACTTCATTGAAATCATATTATTGTACTATCACAGAAGTTGGAGGTTGCTGAAGAAAATAAAAAATGCATTTTATTGCAAATTCCAGAATTACAGAAGAAAAATAGTGAGATGGACAGGTTGTTTGTAGAGTTGAAGGAGAAGAACGTGAAGTAGAAGCAGGAATTTCTTGAACAACAATTGATTAGTAGCAATGTGGAGATAGCCCTTTCTACTAACAAGAAGATGTTCTTTAAGTCAAATATTAAGTATGAAGCAATGCTAGATGTTTGGAGATGTCACGCAGAAGGCTAGAAGGTGAAAATCATTGAGGTGGCAGGATTGCCTGTTGATTCTCTCCAACAACCTATTTTGTTCCCGCCAAATCATCGTGGATGTGGAGGGTATTCAAAACATCGATAGCTCTACCTATGTAATACAACACGTTCACGATAAGCTTCATCTTACAAATCCCACTTGTACTGAACAATGCAATAGCAAGTGATGGAAAATTATTGGACTTTGAAATTTATGTATATGTAAATAAGGGTACGTTTGGTTCTTGGTATTAACCTGGATTAGTCATTAATTAATGCAAGAATAAAATAATTCACCGTTTGTGCCCATTTTTTGAATTCTAGAATTAGAAATTAATTCTCATTTTTAGGCCAACGCTTGGATTAATTAATTCTAAAAAAACTTGGAATTCATTTCTTATTCCAGAATAAGCTATTTATGGATTCAAAATTACAACAAAATATATAAATCGTCGGGTCCGTGTGTGAACGGTTCTTTAGGTTTTGTGGGAAAATTATTCTTATTCTTATTTTATTTTTATTTTCAATTTTTTAAAAAAAATAAATAATAATTTATAAGTTAATAATTCAAAAATTAAACTTTGAACCGATCAAAAAAGAATTTAAAATTTGTAAGAAAATAATTTTTTTTTATAATCTTATTTTTTTAAAGTTAATAATACATAGTTTAATTTAAAAATATATTAGTTAAAAATACATATATATTTTAATTAAAAAACCAACAACAAAAATGATAAGTTCTAAAATTAAAATTCGTAAGATTTTTTTTTTTTATAATTATAATTTTTTAATAAGTTAAAAATATTCAAATTAATTAAAAATGAAAAATAATCCTTATTCCAATTCCACATTATGGGATCCAATCGCAGAATAGCTTATTCCAGCTTTCATTTTCAGGATTAATTAATTTGAGAATAGGCCTATTCTGGATAAATTAATTCCATGCACCAAACGGGCCCTAAGGGACATCACGACCGATTATAATCATCTTATCTCTTCCCTAAACACTGTGATCTTGAATACATAAAATCGACAATTATTGTTAATAAAAAATTTGCACCTCCTGCCTTGTCTTTTATGTCCATGGATTGCACATATACTTTTCAATTGTATTCTTTGGCGATTTATCTTAAACTTAAAAAAGGTGTTTATTACATGTAAAATATTGTAAATATGTTTATTCTTATGAGTGAATCATATGTAGAGACACCCTTCTCTCTATCCTATATGCATTGTATATATATACGATTTCTATTTTTGCATGTTTTAACTTAAAAGAATTAGGTTGGCTTTGCATTATTGCAAGTGTGATCATTATTTTTAATCAAACACGTGCATAGTCATATTGTTTTATCTTATTTTGCATAGAATTAATATACATTAATGCATTATCTATTTCCCTATTCTCTCTTTGAGTAATTTGGTTGATTTTGCAGGTAGGTTATCACATTCATGTCTAGATTACCCCAATTTCTCATGCCCCTACACACAGAGTTGCATTGAACTTGGTCAATCGTAGTTTTTCGATTACTATGTCACATAAGCCTATGGTTGACAATTTGTTAAAAAACACACATTTAAGGATAGATTATTTGGAAATAGTGTTGATGGAATGTAGTTGTTCAATCAGAACAACTGTTTGACATTGTTGTGTGCCTTCGTCTCCATTGTTAATCTTAAAAAAATTGGTGTGCGCCCTTCTCTCAACTTTTTTTTCCTTCAAAAGGCATGTATATGATTATTAGTGTCTACAAAAAAGGTTTGGGCTTCATTATGATGATTATATGTACTTTTCAATGACAAGTAGACATATTGCATTGAGTGGACGAAGGACATGACAAACTCATAGGAGTGAAACATTTCACTATTAGATATTTAAGATTTCAAATCTATTTATTGCATAACAAATAAATTATCATGACCCACACCAAATTGATCTGTGTTTTTACATTTCTGTGCACAACAGTCATATACATTACATTGACATTGTTTTCATCTGTGATATGATCCTCACGAAATTATGCAAGAGAACAAATGAAAATGTCATATCTAGAAGGTCAAAGAACAACACAAGAGACTGAGGTAAATATTGGCACAAAAGTTTGCACCATGCTTGGGGCTTGACCCCCAAGAAACCTTGTGAGACACAGATTCAACCCCCAAGTGTGGGACTTGTGCATTGAGGTTGAATCTCCTCATAAGTCCAACTTCCTTACCCTCAGGATACACCTAAACTGCTGACTCTTCAAGAAAAGGGACAAGACTATGGTGATACACAAGATTGAAACAAACTGAAACATGGTTACTGTCTCTGCTTATAATACACATAGTATCAATAAAACCTAACCTACACATACGTTCACTCTATCCTACCCTACAAGAAATAATGTGTATGCTAGAACTAATGCAATGATACAAAATAAATAACTTTCACATTACATGAGCTATAAGCACATTTGATACAACATACAAAGTGGAATCATAAAAGAGAAGCACTCAACATCGGGCAACAAACCCAATCATGATAACTCAATGGAAAGATAAGGCAGAAAACAAGAACTTATTAATAAATGGTTGAACAAGAATTTACAAATGCCAAAACACACGACATTTTCCACCTCATGCATCTGCATACTTAAGATTTAGTTCTCTTTCAATTTAATCGTGAAAGTTTGATCCCGTTGATCGCAGAGAAAGAAGAATAATATTACACCGATGAAAGAGCTCGACACAATATTGCCCAACACCCACCGATCTAACCTATGCATTTAACATTTTGCGGTCCTTCGATTTAATTGTGCAAGTCTATTAAAGCATGATCCCTTTATCTGAGAGATAATGCACACAACACATGATATGTTTGACCCGCCTGTCTAAGTGCAGAAAACATAGCACACTTCCTTTACGAAAACATACTAAACTTAGCCTATGACAGGTATCTTAGATCGGTTTATCTGTAACTACTAGTTGTTTTCCCAGTTGGAAGAAAGCTTCACAAGTGCAACCAAAATTCTTGGTATTTCTTGACCATGCATATAATCTAGAGTATTGAAGTTCTTAAATAATGCTTTTATGAGTTCTATGAGAGAATTTATAGGAACCCCTATAGATTGAGCATATTCAGAAAACCTTGATGCTTCATACATAGACCTTTTGGGTAGATCAATGAACACACCTGCGCCATCACTGTTCACACAACCCCACCATTCCTACAACTAACATTTCGTCCATCTTATATTTAATCACGGAATGACGATTAAAACTCTGCAGTTGATCTTGAAAGATGTAGAGATGTTGGAAAACACTGATGCATTCCCAAATCTCATAACTAAAGGAGAGATATCCTAAAAATCTCCCACCAGAGAAACAAGAGTAATGTAACCCTGATACAAGTTATCGACACAACATTATGTGTTAGTCAATAGTAAACAAGGAACACGGTTGCGAACATACATAATATTTCCTCTGAAAGTGTGTAATGTTTTCTACCGCGCACAACAAATACCAAGAAATTCCATCCATGGTCCTCATACAAATGAGAAGACAAATTAGAGAGAGCATGTCTCCAATGTTAAATCATGGCTTCAGGGTTCCTAATTATCTTTGTTTATTGTTGTTATGAATTGTTAATTTCAAAAATAGTCATCGAAAGAACATGATCCTTTTTAACTCCCATATAATCAATATTACAAAGGAAAATACTTTTGACGATGACAACATATGCATGGTGGTTTGGATGGGGGATGGCCTATGTTCTACATTCACTACACCCTCATAGTGTAGAGATCACTGTTGATGTATGGGCATTTTATTGTAATGCTCTTGACAACTACGAGAAGACTGATCTGATCAATAATATTATGACACTGGCCATCCAGGAACCGCTGAATTATTATGGAGTTTACATGTGATCTCACTTCATGGGGCACACAACTAGTAGATGCAGTTCCCAAGCATGCGATTGAGTATGCAACGTGAGCGATTCCACCAGCCAGACTCATGTTAGACTATAATAGACTCTTCACATCGAGTGACAGCGCACCTAGATGAAGATGCCATTTAATGAGGAACATAGTCATAGGTGGTTGATCACTTTGCCTGATTGACAAATAAACTTACTTATTTTTACATATGTCCAGACACATTGTGGACCTTCATATGTGATGTATACTACTAATATTATTTACTCTGTGTTACGTTTTGATGTTTTTAAATTACCTTTCCATGATAGATGTAAATTGTTTCCAGTATTGCGTATGTTGGTTTAGTGTGGAGATTACAACTATATGCTTGAAATAGAAATTACAAGTATATTTTTGTGATGAAATTTCTCAATTATGGATTGGAATATGGTTATAAATCATATTTTTCTTAATAGGAAATTGAACGTTTAAGAACCACTACTTCGAATAGGTTTATAATTTTCATACCGATGTAGATGGGATGGGTGGTGGCTAAGCTCCATAGAAAATGTGCTTAACATGTTCATTTGTAAACCTCGTGTGTCAATCCTTATAGGAATCTTATACATGTTTACATCATTCGAATTGTCTGAACCCAAATTTGATTTGGTTGGAAGTTGAAGACCAACATTTTCAATACTTGCTCAAAAAGTTGCTTTGCATCTTTCTGCATTTTTTACATTTTATTTTGCATTTCTTGACAACTGGGCCCCTATATTTTGGGACGCGCCTATCCTCCATGTAAAATGCACCATTGAAGAAATTTTAAAAAATGGAAAACAAAATAGATTTTTGTGAAGTTTTCAGCATTTATTCTTCATGATCTACATATTTTGTGGTGGAAAACCACAAAAAATAGCATGTTTTTGTGATTCTAATAAAAAAACTTTGACTCTTTTAACAAAAAAAAAAATCAATGGTGCATTTTAGATGGAGGATAGCTGCTACCTATATTTTGTTATGACCCTTAGTACAAGTTGAAATAGGCCAAAAAAGACCAAACACAACATATCCATCCATTTATTATGACATTTGGAGTGGTTTTATCAGTTTGACAAAACCAATGCCTTATAGCTCTATTAATAGAGGCAATTCCTATGAAAGGCTTACAATAGTAGATAAAAAGTTTTTCAATGGAACTAACCGATCAATTTTTATTTTTTTTCAATGGTCATTACGGTCTTATTAAAACATCAAATTACACAAAAACATATTTGCAGTGCTAAAACCATTAGAAGGTATCATTACATTCCATATGATCTGTAGGTGCTTGTGCACCAACTTTTTAACCCGTTTGCTTGTCTAAAACTGCAATTTTAAAAAATGTCTTGGCTTTTTAACATGTTAACTTGGATGATATGTTATTATAATTTCCTAAGTTGTGTTTACTTCTGTAAATCTATTTCTATCAACATTCATATATACTATTTAATATTTCAATATATTTAACAGTTTAAAAATATAAAAAATGAACAACTGCTACATTGCAAATATATATATTTTCAATAACGTTAAACAAAAATTGACGGTCTCAATTACAAATTATATAGATAAACCATGATATATATTTTCAACATCTGTTTCTTGCATGTACCAATCAAATTTAGTAGCAATTACAACCATCAATGTAAAGATTAACACTTTGGTGGGGTACTTTAATGAAATTATGTTGATGTTGAGGCACAAGAGGTATCAATTGAAGTCAGGTTATACAACAGAGGTGCTCCAAAAGTTGATACATGCACCATTGACTTCCTTCAAGTCCACCATGATATTACTAATTTTAAACCTTAACCCTAATCCTAATTGTTGCCCTTTACCCTGATTCTTAATCCTGATTAAAACCTTGACCTTAACCATAATACTAACATGAGATTAATGCTTCCCTAACCATTATCCTAACCTATGCTCCAATCCTAATCTTAGCTCTAACCAAAACAATAACTGTCACTAGAATACTAACCACATTCAAAAACCTGACCCTAACCATCATCCTTACCAAAATCCTACTACTAAACTATTAATCCTAAACAAATTGCTAAAACCTAACTGTAACACTAATCCTTATCCTAGGGAAGACCATAACCAAGAATATTAAATCCTAAACCTACTCCCAAATGAAACCTTACATGTTAATCCTAAACCCTAATAATAATACTAATAATGATGTAAAGCCTTACCCTAATCATAATTGTAATCCTAACCCTCATCGTAACCATAATCCTAAAACCCTTAACCTAACTATAGTACTAACTATGATATAAACCTTGCTAGCTATAATACTGATAGTTGAAAACACATGTTATATATATTTTATGATTGGTGAAGAAAATATTAAAAATAGGAAAACATAGTAGATACATGCACAATTTTTAGAGGTCTATATAATAGAATTCTATCTTAAGAAGGATTAATTGGTAGAATGAAATTTTAGTAAAAAAGCATGGATTGAAGGAAAACACACAAAAATAGAAATTAAACTAAAATGCATTGCTCAAATTTTAACTTATGCACCACACTATTATACAAAAAAAGGCTCAATAAATAAATGCGTACATGAGGTGATTAGGGTTCTTAGTTAGGTGTCTATCTGTAATCTTAACACTAATTATATACCACAATTTGAACCATGATATAAATGTAAACCTAAACATAATATTAACCATTATCTTAACCCCAAACCCTAACCCCAACAATAATACTAATTGTAATATTACTATTTTAAATTTTACGAAAAAAGAAGGAACTGAAAGAAAACACACAAAAATTAAAAATTAAAAAAATAATTTCTCAAATTTTAACTTATGCAACATATTTTTGTACCAAAAAGAGTGACTCATTCAATAGATGCATACATGAGGTGGATAGGGTTCTAATTAGGGGTATATATGTAATGTTAACACTAATTGTATACCATGATTCCAACCATGACATAAATGTAAATCTAACTATATCAATATTAACCATTATCTTAATCCAAAACCCTAACCCCAAAAATAATACTAATTATGATATTACTATTTTAAAATCCTAACCCTAATCGTAACGCCAACCATAATACTAACATCACAATAGAACTTACCCTAACCATAATCCTAACCTCTACCCCACTCCTAATCCTAACTCTAACCAAAATAGTAACCCTAGCCATAATACTATCTAGGATCCAAAACTAACCCTAACTGTCATCCTAACCATAATCGTATTCTTAAACCATGAATACTAACCAAAATGCTAAACCCTTACTCTAACCCTAATAGTAATCCTAATCCTAAAAAATACCATAACCTAAATATTAAATCCTCACACTAATCATAATAAAAATCATAAATGTAACCTTAAATATTATCCTAATCAAAACCCTTAATCCTAACAATAATACTAACCATGATGTAAAGTCTTACCCTTACCATAATCATAATCGTTACCTTCAACCCGATCCTATTCCTAAAAATAATAGTATTCATGATCTAAAGTCTCACCCTTACCCAAATCATAATCCTTACGTTGACCCCAATCCTAATCCTAACCCTACTTAAAATATTCATCCTAATTATAATACTAACCATGATCTAAAACCTAACCCTGATCCAAACACTAAATCCTAACCCTAACAGTAATCTTTATCCTAAATATACCCCAACCCAACTGTTAAACCCTAATGCTAATTCTAATAGTAATCCTAAATCATATACCCATATCCTCACTAGAACCTTAAAAAATAATGATAATCAATGTCCTAACTTGGACTATAATACTAATGATGATGCAAATCCTTAGCTATGATAATTGCAACCGGAAACCTGATCTTAAGCCTATCCTTAATAGAAACCTTAACCCTATTCACAATACTAACAATGATGTCAACCCATACCCTAGCAATAATCAATTATAGTAAACATTCAATTTGGTTTAGTGTTACGACTCAATTTGATATAATATATGGGTTTGTATTAGTTTATTGTTAAAGTTAGAGTCAGGGTTAGGGTTGAATTTAATTTAGGGTGATGAAATAAGAGGCTACCAAGCATAACCTTTGAGAAGATCCAAGCTAGATTAGCAATACCTGAAGTGAATGAAGGCATGCCAATACTAAACTAAAATCCAAACAAACATATATGCAAGAAGTCTTCTTCCAATGTAATGATCTTTTCCCTTAAGAATTATGTGTGACTTTTTTATAATTGATGTTGAGTCTTCAATAGTAGGATATCTCCACAAATGAAATAGATCCACAAATGCCAAATCATAGAACCATGGATGTAATATTTAAATTAATATACTAAAAGTACGATGTAATATAATATTAAGATAATGAATATAATAAATTATAATTTTCGGCAATGATCAAATATTTGAAATCTTAAAGTCTTTCGAGCTTCTTGTTGAAGTTATCAAATAAATTAGAAAATTATTAACTCCTTCAGCCCAACATGGGAAGCATATATATTCTTAATCTAATAGAACCAAATATATATTTTCAATTCAATGCACATTTATGATTATGATTAGAATTAGGTTTTAACATTTAATATTAGAGGTTATTATTTATAATTATCATTTACCATTTAGGATTATGGTTTAGGATTTACAATTAGGGTTTGGAAACTATGATTAGGCTTCTAATTATGATTAAATATATTTAGGATTATGGTTAGGATTATGATTTAGCATTTAAGGTTTACCATTGAGCAATATGGTTTACTGTTTAGGAATATGGTTTGCATTGGGCTTTATGATTTAACATTTGGGTTTTAGGATTGGGGATTAGTGATTGGTTTAAGGTTTAGGTTTTCTCATTTAGGATTTAGGTTTGTAATCATAATCCTAATCCTATGCCTAATCGTAATCATACACTTACAATATCTTTTTTAAATCCTAAATGTTAACCTAATCTTGAGCCTAATCATAATATAAAATAATGAATCATAATTGTAAATACTATAAAGTAATCCACTGTGTAACCATAAATCCTAACCCAAAACATAACCTAAAACCTAAATCCTTAATGGTAAACCCTAATCCTAATTGAACCCTAACCTGAAGATAATCCAAATCCAACACTAACCCTCCAACTAATAAAATATCAAACCGAACAAAAACCTTTAACTAATTTAAATATAACCCAACTTGAAAACCATATCGAACCCCAACTTGAATTGTATAAAAAATAGAACAAGAGACAATGAGAGAACGGGGATATGGTCATTGAGGCAAGAGGTAGAGATAGACAAAAAATAGAGGGGAAGAGATGGTGAGAGGAGGGAGGGGATGTGGTTAGATCCTCAGAGGTGTTATCTCCCTCGGTGCTCAACATGAAAGGTTGAATGCTCGATGTTGCACAAAGAACCAAGCAATTTGAAATCGACAGGGCAGATGTAATCTGGTGTAGCACTCTATCCTATCTAACATTTCATATATCAATGTAGCATCTACATAGTGATATGGAAGGGAGTAATAACCATAAAAATTCACTAGTATCAATGAATGCACATAATTGCTTTGGAAAAAGCTTATTTAAGCCATTTTACTGGCAAATAGGATAGAAAAAATAAGAATTGCCTATCCTTCCCTGTTACCCCATATTCAACACCCATCCATAAATACATACACACATGAATAAAGTAAACTCAATATCGTCATATAGAAAACATCACATCATACTACTATGTTATCAAGTATTTCCAATATTCGAATAAAATCTTCCTTAAGGTTTTCCAAATATATTGTAACATTCAAATGTAAGTACTATTGGAAATGAGTTGAGTAAATGAGAGGGGAGGGGTGAATTAGTTACCACAAAAAAAAATCCAAGTCCCTCAGATGTCTTAAAAAAAATTGTCACTGTTGCTCTGTTAACACAGATATTCTACTGTCACTCGGTTGACATAACAAATCTTAAGATATTAACTTTGATTATCCTTTAGTAATTAATTGTAGAAACATAAAGCATAAAGTAAATGAAATGTACACAGATAACACCAAGATTTAATGTGGAAACCCAATATGGGAAAAACCACCAATTGCAACTAGTCACTTTTTTCACTCTTCTAAAGTGAACCCTGTTAGGAGCCAACCCTGTTAAAGGTTACAATAACACACTTTTAGATGTGATCCTGTTAGAGGATTTAATCAACCTGTAAGGAGTGGCCTTGTGAGAGGTCTTCAAACAATTCAATGTAGAAATGTCACCTTGTGAGAGAATTTATAAAAGATTGTTAAGTCTACTCTATTAAGGGATTTTGATCACTGCTACAATTGTTAGAAAGTAACAATGGATTGACCTATTTTGATATGCAACTATCTTTGCTGATTCAGATCTCTATTCTGGATTTAATTACTTGATCCTTATTGATCGAATATTCTGTTGCAGTTATCTGTGTTCTATCCTTAATCAGAATCCCATCTGATTTTGCCTTCACTCTTCATGTCATAAACAATTACACTTCCTCACATTTCAATCCAAACTTGACCTTATATATATGTGTGTGTGTGTGTGTGATAAGCGTTGTCAAGTTAGCCTTAATATCCTTCCAAATAAATAATAAAACTCATGTTTGTCAGCCACATATAGCCAATTATCCATAAAATATAAACTATTGTTAGTCGACTGACACTAACTATTTAACTCGGTCAACACTGAAATCCTTCAACGCCTGACCAACACTGTAATGCCCGAGCGAACTTGGTTAGAATAGAAAATCACTTTGGTCCTCTTCAATGCCTGAGAGTGCTTAGAATGAACTGACTGTGCTTGGATAGGATTAGACATTTGTGTAAACATCACTATACTTGTGTCAACATTAATGACAATACATAATTGAATAATTGTCATCAACAATCTCCCTCTTTGGCATTGATGGCAACACAACATGTCATAATATAAAGAATTATAGAGCATCAGACATAAGAATGAAATTTTATTAATTTCCTTAGCTTCATTCTGATTCTCATCAAATTTAATTAATTTCTTTAGCTTCATTCTGATTCTCATCCAAAAACTCCCTTAATCACTGAAATACAGATTTCTCCCTCTTACATTAATCTTTGTTTCTGATAAAGTTCTCTCTCTGTCATCAATCTCTCTATCAGTAATCTTTATGACATACAATAATCTCTCCCTCTTTGACAACCAATGCCAAAGACACCAAATGACATATCCAATGAAGTTGTAATGTACCCGTCTGTACTGATTCATATGCAATAAGCTCTTTGCATCAACATGTTAAGTCTGTTCTGTAGCTTGGTTGATGCGTCACTAAACTGTGTTTTAGTGAGCCTCAGTTAGGGGAATTACCCCTATCTTTCCTCTAAGATATAAAAATGCATCGTTAGGTAATGGTTTTGTGAATATGTCTGCAATTTGTTCTTTAGTATTTACATATTCCAATCTTACTTCCTTGTCCTGAACTAATTATCTCAAGAAATGATACTTTATTGCAATATGTTTAGTCTTAGTATGCATCATAGGGTTCTTTGAGATGTTAATAGCACTGGTGTTGTCACAGTAGATAATAATTGGTTATGTAATTTGTACCTTCATACCTGACAACAACTATTTGAACCATATGTTGTTTGAACAATTTACTGTTGCAACAACATACCCTGCTTCTGCTGTAGAATGAGAAATGCAATTCTATTTCTTGCTTGTCCAGGAGTCTAACCTATTGTTAAGAAATAATGCTCCACCATTTTTGCTCTTTTTGTCATCAAAACTTCCAACCCAATCAACATCATTAAAAGTCTTCAAATCAAAGTTTCCTCTTTTCTTATACCATTCTATACTCTTCAGTACCCTCAAGATATCTCAGAATCCTTTTGATAGCCATCAAATGATTCTCTCTAGGATTAGCTAAAAACCTTGTAACAATACCAACTTCTAATGCAATATCAGGTCTAGTGTGAACAACATATTGAAGTTTACCAATCATGGATCTGTAGGTAGTCAGTTTTACTTTCTTTGAATTATCATCCTTAGACAACTTATGTCTAGTAGGCATAGGTGTTCCAACTGGTCTGGAGTCTTCCATCCCAAATTTCTTCAGTATCTCTTTGATGTATTTAGACTGGGTAATGTAGATGCCATCCTTCATCTGATAAAATTATAATCCAACAAACAATTTGATTTCACCAAACATAGATATTTCAAATTCCTTACTCATAGCTTCTGAGAATGCTTTGCACAAGTCATCACATCCAGTAAAAAATATATCATCAACAAATATTTCTACTAATAGTATCTTGTTCTGAGGTCCTTCTTTGATATACAAGCTACTATTGTCATTAGTTCTCTGAAATCCAATGCTTATCAAGTAACCATGCATTCTTTCATACCAGGCTCTAGGAGCTTTCTTCAGTCCATACAATGCTTTGTGCAGTTTGCAAACCATATTCCTTTTGTTAGGATATACAAAACCTTTAGGTTTCTCAATATAGACTTCCTCTTCAAGAATTCCATTCAGGAATGCAGATTTTACATCCATTTGATATACCTTGTATCCTTTGTGTGCAACATATTCTAGAAGAGTTTTGAATCCTTCAAGTCTTGCAACAAGAGAAAAATTTTCTCCATAATCAATACCCTCTTCTTGAGCATATCTTTTACATACTAATCTTGCCTTGTTTCTGGAAATTTCTCCTTTTTCATTCATCTTGTTTCTGAAAACCCACTTAGTACCAATCACATTTTAATCTTTTGGTCTAGGTACAAGAGTCCAAGTTTTGTTCTTTTCTATCTACTCAATCTCTTCATTCATTGCTTCGATCCATCTTTCATCCTTCAATGCATCTTTAATAGTTCTAGGTTTAATTTCACTAAGCAAACATGTACCTTTAATTTTGTTCCTTGTCATTACACCTTTTGTCTGATCTCCAATTATTTTTTCAGGTGCATGATGCCTTCTAACATATTTTGCAAGTACAAGATTCTTCCTTCTTGATTCTGGGATTGTTCCACTTGGTTCACCATGCTCAAAAGTTCTATTATGTTCTTCTATCTGATACTTGGGTTCCACTATCTGAGACTCAGGCGCCTCTGTCTGAGACTCGGGTGCCTCTGTCTATGACTCGGTTCACTCTATCTGTGACCTGGTCTCTTCAGTCTACGACTCGGTTCACTCTATCTGTGACCTGGTCTCTTCAGTCTGCGACTCAGTTTCCTCTACCAGTAGCTCAGGTTGCATAGGTTGCAACTCAGATTGAACTATTTGGGTTTGTGCCGATGAATTCAATGGTTGACAGGGATGCTGTCCAATCACCATTTCTTGTGTCTTAGGTATAATATGAGGTTCATAATATACAAATTTTCTATAATCCTGAGGCTCTTTACTGCTCTGTTCTTCACCTCTTTCTACAAACTCATCAATCCTTACATGCACACTTTCCATGACTTTATGAGTAGAAATATTCAAACATTTATATACTTTGATTTTATAGGAGTAGCCTAGGAATATACCTTCATCACATTTTACATCAAATTTTCCATTTCTTACTTCCTTCAAGATGTAACGTTTACTTCCATATACTTTGAAATAATGAACATTAGGTTTATAGCCATACCATAATTCAAAAGGTGTCTTCTCAGTACCTTTCTTTAGTTGAACTCAGTTCAAGGTGTGAATTGTAGTGCTGATGGCTTCCTTCCAGTATTTGGTAGCAACATTCTTTTCAATCATCAAGGTTCTTGCACAATCCATAATGGATATGTTCCTTCTTTCTGCTATACCATTTTTCTATGGAGTACCTAGGGCAGATAATTGTATTTTGATTCCTCTTTCATTGCAGAATTCATTAGAAATGAATTCTCCTCCTTTGTCAGATCTTAAGAATTTAGGTTTCTTTCTTGTTTCTTTTTCAACTCTGGCTAGGTACCATTTGAATTTATGAAAAGCTTCTGATTTTTCTTTGAGAAACATAACATTCAACATTCTTGAAAGATCATCAAAAAATAGAATGAAATACTTCTCACCTGTGTAAAACTTCTTTTGTATTGTAATTCTTGCTCTTGAAGCTAGTTTTGCCCATCTTCCCAATTTGACATTGTTTGCATATTTCTAGTTCAGGTTTCTTTAGAATAGGAATTCCTCTTACTCTTTTGTTCTTGCTTATATTAATCAGGTTGTCAAAGTTCACATGACATAACCTCTTATGCCATAACCAACTTTCTTCTACTTGTGCAATAAAACATGAACTTTCATTGAGATCAAGATAAAATAGATTACCTTTTGTTTGTCTTCCAGTTCCAACTATGTTTTCCTTACCATCTAGGAGCTTGGCCTTACCATTCATGAATTCTACCTTGAAACCAATGTTATTCAACTGTGCCACACTTAGTAGATTGTGCCTTAGTCCTTCAACCCAATAAGCATTATCACATTTGACTTCTTCTGTTAAAGCAATACAACCTTTATCTTTCACATAGTAGGGTTCATCATTCCCAAAAATGACACTCCCACCATCATAGTGCTCAAGATGTTCAAATTTGGTTTTATCACTAGTCATGTGGTGAGAACAACCACTATCAATTATCCAAGTGTCATTCTTGCTAATATGAGAATATATTGTTGTCTTTTCATTATCTTCATTATTTGACTCATCCTTAATAGAAATATAAACCATTTCATCTTCATCTTCCTCACTATCAGAATATTTAGCAATGTAACAAGATTTCTTACCTTTGTCTTTGTAGCTTTTGAAATCTTTCTTGCCTTTATACTTGTTGAAATTTTCTCACCTTTGTCTTCCTTGTTTGGACACTTTGCAACAATGTGACTGACTTCATCACATGAAAATAAAATTAATGGTATTCTTCCTTTGTATTGTCCTTTTCCTGTTGCAGCTCTCCTTGCAAGTAATGCTTCAATGATTTCTAGGTTTTCATTATCAGATTCATCATCACTGTCAATGTCAATCTATTTTCCTTTCATCTTTCAAAGGTTTAATTTAGCCTTGAATGAAGACTCAAGATTGCTAAGATTAGGAGAGTAATTGTCAAAGTTATCCAACTCAAAGGCTGTGAGTCTTCCAACCAATCCATCTAGAGTTATACCATTACTGCATCTCATTTCTTGAATAGCTGAAACTCTAATTGCATAAATAGGAAGTAAATTTCTCAATACCTTACTAACCATTATTGTGTCTTCAATTACTCCACCGGTAGCTCTGATGACATTGACACTTTTCTTGATTCTTTCACTATATTTTGTAATGTCCTCTCCTTCTTTCATTTTCATTTGATCAAATTGACCTCGGAGACTTTTTGATTTGGCTCTCTTTACATTGACATCTCCTCCATGAATATCATGCAGTTTGTTCCACATATCAAAGGCAGTAGGGAAGTCCTTGAATTCATCAAATTCAGAATGGCTGAGTGCAGAGGCTATATCAATCATCATTATGTTATGATGCTTCATGTCTATCATCTGATCCACAGTCAAAGGTCTTGATGGTTCCACATACCTATGGTCTAAGAATTGAAAACTAGTATCTCCAATGGTAGATAGATGTAGTCTGATCAAATCTTGCCATGTAGCAAAGTTGTCTTTGTTAAGCTTAGGGATCTCCCTTCTGTAAGACATCTCTGATCTTTAGCTTAGGCCTTGAAACCTTCCCTATAAGCACTTGCAGCTCTGATACCAATTGTTGGAAATGATTTGAGTAACCGAGAGGGGAGGGGTGAATCAGTTACCAGGAAAAAAATCCATGTACCTTAGATGTCTTAAAAAAATTTGTCACTGTTGCTCGGTTAACACAGATATTCTACTGTCACTCGGTTGACATAGCAAATCTTAAGATACTAACTGTGATAATCCTTTAGTAATTAATTGCAGAAACATAAACCATAAAGAAAATGAAATGTACATAGATAACACCAAGATTTAACGTGGAAACCCAATATGGGAAAAACCACCAAATGAAACTAATCACTGTTTTTCACTCTTCTAAAGTGAGCTCTGTTAGGAGCCAACCCTGTTAAAGGTTACAATAACACACTGTTAGGTGTGACCCTATTAGAGGATTTAATCACCCTGTAAGGAGTGGCCTTGTGAGAGGTCTTCAAACACTTCAATGTAGAAATGTCACCTTGTGAGAGGATTTATAAAAGACTGTTAAGTATACTCTATTAAGAGATTTTGATCACTGCTATAATTGTTCGAAAGTAACAATGGATTGAACTATTTTGATAAGCAACTGTCTTTGCTGATTCAAATCTCTGCTGGATTTAATTACTTGATCCTTACTGATCGAATATTCTATTGCATTTCTCTGTGTTCTGTCCTTAATCAAAATCCCATCTGATTTTGCCTTCACTCTTCATGTCATAAACACATACACTTCCTCAATTTTCAATCCAAACTTGACCTTATATATATATATATATATATATAGCCTTGTTAAGTCAGCCTTAATATCCTTCCAAATAAATAATAAAACTCATGTCTTTCAGCCGCATATAGCCAATTATCCATAAAATATTTACTACTGTTAGTCGGCTGACACTAACTATTTTACTTGGTCAACACTGAAATCCTTCAACGCTCGACCAACACTGTAATACCCGAGTGAACTCGGTTAGAACTGAAAATCACTTTGGTCCTCTTCAATGCCCGAGAGTGCTTGGAATGAACTGACTATGCTCGGATAGGATTAGAAATCTGTGTAAACATCACCGTACTTGTGTAAACATCAATGACAATATACAATTGAATAATTGTCATCAACAAGTACTTCATCAATTTCTATAAAATCATTTTTCCCAAGGTTAAATTGCATTAAAACTATAATACACACTTTATTTGAATTTTTAATTATATAAAAAAAATTATTTAGAAAAAGAAATATTACTACACTATAAAATATAATATAATAAAGCTATAAAAAATATAAATTATAATTGATTTCTCTTTTTATTTACTTAAATAAAATACTCAACATAAAGGAAAGCATATTCTCCATCTCATTCTTATTAATAATTTTTTGTTACACTCCTTATTAACTTAAATGTTATTTTTTAAATTTCTTTCTTGAAAGATGGATATGCATTAAGGTGGACCCATGTTTCTTAATACACATGATTTTCAAATAAGAATAATAAAGAGGCTGAGTGGCCCCTTAGTAATTATTTTTAAATTAAAAATAATAATAAAATTCAAAAGCATTCTATCCTACATAAGGGGAAAGATCAATAAATAAAAGATGGGAATTTATATTCATTTTTCTATTAATGATATTGGTAGGTATAGAAAAAGATTCTCACAACCTTTGCCAACTCTCTATTTGTCTGGGTTGAAATTTGAGACTTTTTAATTTGGTTATAAAATCTGATATAATAAAACATAAAAATAAAATAGTGGAATCAGTCTCGACATATCTAAAGTGGCATAACAAACTCATGACTAAAGAAACAAGTGTCAGGTAGTGATATTGTACTTGCTTTTAATTATGTATTTAATTATAGCTTTAATTTTGTATGTAAATTTAATTATATTTATTATAAGTATTAAATATATTAATTTTTTAATTATTATAATTATAATATAAATAATATTTTTTGTAATTAAAAAATTATAATGTAAAATTATATTGGTAAGTTAATTGTAATGATAATTACAATTTTAACAATCCTAACCTAATTATAATCTTTAATATCTTTAAGTGTTTCTTTTTAACCATAATCCTAATTTTAAATAAATATATTCTAATTAATTATAAATTTATATAATTATAATAATATATTTTTCATAATTATAATAATAACAATGGAATGAGAAAAATAAAGTGTCGTTCAACCCTCCTACAACGATGGTTTCTAAGGTTAAAAGAAGTCTCCCGCTGAGTATGCTAGAGGATTGAAATCAGTAAATGCTCAAGACATGAGGGGAGCTGAGACTTCCCCTCTGGAGTCATGAGAGTTCTTTCCTGCAATGTCAGGGGCTTAAACACACCTAACAAGAAGAGGCTCATCATGAGCCAACTATTAAACTCTAAATTTGATATTGTTCTTCTCCAAGAAACTAAATTATCTAATGAAGCTGCCATAAAATTGTTTACTTCGTGGAAGTTGGGTAGTTTATGGACCTCCCCCTGTGATGGTGTCTCAGGGGTTCTTGCGGTTTTATGGGATCCACTAAAGGTAACTTTGAAACAAATTTCATCTGGTAAATATTGGATGCTCTCTTTGGTTGAGAACCGCTCTTCTAAATTGTCCTTCTGGTTATTTAATATTTATGGCCCTATTCCCATTGTTGAAAAAACCAAGCTGTGCACCTTTCTGGGTGATTTGATACAGGCACTTCAGGGGGAGTTGATCATCTTGGGAGGGGAATTTAATGTTGTCCTTAATAATGATGAGAAATTTGGTGGGATTATTCCTTCTCTAAAGGTGATGATGGACTTTAATCAGTTTATTTATGATAATAATCTCATGTATGTCTCTCCCAAGGTGGGAAAATTCACCTAGACAAATCAACGCATGGATTTTTGTAACATTGCAGAGTGTTTGGATCATTTTCTTATTTCTGATTTATGGCTTCAGACTAAAATAGACTACCACTCACTAATTTTACCTATCTCTAGTTCTGATCACTTTTCGATTATGTTAGATTTATCAGAATCCTCTTCTTTCCAGAGAGGTATCTTCAAGATTGAACCAATGTGGTTTATATATCATAGTTTTATTCCTTTGCTAAAACAATGGTGGCTAAACTCTCCATATATGAAAGGCACCTAGACATTTAGACTAGTCAAAAAATTACAGTTGCTAAAAATTAAGATCAAAGATTGGAACATTAATACCTTTAAGAATATTTTTCAAGAGAAAACTAGATTGCAGTTAGATTGGCCATATTTAATGACTTTATTATTCAAAATGGGTTGGATGCCCAGTCTTTTGCACTAGAAAAGGATCTCATATGTGCTTTAGAGGAAGTAATTCTCAGAGAAGAGATTAATTGGAAACTAAAATCTCTAGAAACTTGGCTTGTAGATGGGGACAAAAACACAAAGTTTTTTCATGCTTCTACTAAGCTTAGACGTCTTAAAAATAACATTGAACTTACATTGAATCCTATAGTGGGAAATTAGAAGGTGAAAGTGATATTATTGCTGAAGGTATTTCCTTCTTCTCAAATTTGCTAACCAAGCAACAGGTTCATTGTTCTAATTCTTTGTTAGATTCTATCCCACATTATGTATCTGAGGCAGATAATACTATGCTTATGGCTCCTTTACATTGAGTGAGCTTAAAGAAATTTTTTTTCCATGGTCCCGGACAAGGCCCCAGGTCCCGATGGATTCACCATGCTTTTCTTTCAAAAATGTTGGGATTTTATGGGCAATGATATTTTACTTGCATTAGAGAAAGCTAGGATTCATAAAACCATGTTGAAAGAGCTTAATCATACTTGGATTGCTCTCATCCCAAAAATAGACAATCCTTGAAATCATTTTCAGATTTTCGTCCTATCTCACTTTGTAATTCTCTATACAAATTTTTTACCAAAGCTATTTCTGTCAGGTTTGCCAAGGTCCTTCCTAAAATCATCTCTGAGGAGAAGGGGGATTTGTGCCTAGGAGAGAAACTCTTGAGGGTGCTATTATGGCTCATGAAATTTTGTACTCTATCCAATTACATAACCAATCGACTATGGTGCTTAAGCTAGATATGATGAATGCATATGATCATGTTAACTAGGACTTTCTTCTCATGGTCCTCACTAGGTTTGGTTTTCATAGAAATTGGGTAAAATGGATCCAAACTTGCATATTTTCTCCTTCATTCTTGGTTATTATTAATGGGTCCCCTAGAGATTTTTTATCATCTTCTAGAGGTATTCGGTAGGGGGATCCCCTTTCCCCCTTCTTGTTCATCCTAATGGCTGAGGGGCCTAGTAGATATATATGTTATGCTAGACAAGTTGGGGTTTGGAAAGGTGTCTCCTTTAATGATGGCAATGAATCCTATACACATAATATTTTGTGGATGATACCCTTCTATTCAAAGAAGCCACCATCATGGAAGCTCGAGTTATTAAGAAAATCATAGATGGTTATTCCATGGCATCTGGGCAATTACTTAATCTGGAAGAATCAATTTTTTTTTCTTAAATATTACCCCTTTAGTTCAAAATTGTCTTTCTAAATTCTGAGGCTTCTCTTTAAGGGAGTTTCCTTGATAATATCTTGGAGTCCCCTTATATTTTGGCTCAGAAAAACATTATTTATAGGATAAGATTATTTATGCAATTTCTCAACAAATTCTATCATGGAAGCATAAATGGTTGACCTTACCTGGAAAATTTACTGATGATTAAATATGTCTTAAATGCCATCCCAATTTATCTTATGTTAGTCTTAAATATGCCTAAGCATTCAATTGAATAAATTTAGTCCATATTAAGGGAGTTTCTTTGGGATGACAATGTAACTGAGAAGAAAAAGTTACCCCTTCTTGCTTGGAGCAAGGTTTGTACTCCTAAATCCATCCTGGGTGTTGGAGTGAGGGATCTACATTTACAGAATAAAGCATTGGGTGCTAAATTACTTTGGAAATTATACCAAAACCTAAATTCTAAATGGGCTTGATTCATGAGAGTGAAGTACCTTGAATCTGATGAAAGGGAAAGAATCTTTACAACTTTAGTTTTACCTCGGGGGTTTGACATGTGGAATTTCATGGTTTCTTGTCAAGAGCTCATCCTGCCCTCCCTCTCCTGGTTTATACATGATGGGTCAAAAGTGTAGTTCTAGGAGGACTCATGGAATGGGTACACACACTTGTCTCAGATCCAAGAACGATACCCCTTAGATTCTCATCTTAAACAAATTTGGGGTGACCGGGTTTGTCATTATTTAGATATTCAGGATGGTCTGGCAGTTTGGAAAGATATTTTTGGCCTAAATGATTTTTTTAGATTTGGCAGAAAAAATTCATAAGGAACTTAGCTATAGACTTATTTTATTCTCTCCTCTTGAGGATGAACTTATTTGGTTTGGTTACCCTTTGGCCAATACATGGCTAAGGTCGGTTATGACTCAAATTTCCATCTTCAATATTCTGCTTCTTGGCTTATAAGAATTTTATGGGGATCTGCATGTCTTCCTTAGGTGGAGGCCTTTTTCCTGGTTGGCCATCCAGGATAGGGTCCTCACTAGGGCCAGGCTTGATAGATTGGGGATTAACTCTTTTTTTCATTGTACTTTATGTCTATACTTTATGGAAACTTCTGATCATTTATTCCTTTACTACTCCTTTGCTCTTGATTGTTGGTATTGACTTATTCATAGGCTGGGGTTGTTTACAGTTATTGGCCCTAATCTTTATGATCACTTCAAAGCTTGGCCTTTTTTGCACAAATCTTCCACATTTGCACCTCTTTGGGAGGTGATACCCTCTATAGTCATTTGGAATATTTGGCTTGAGAGAAATGAAAGAGTATTTAGAGGCAAATCTACTTCATAGATCGAGGTCATTGGAAAAATAGAGAAGTCTATATATGAAGTGATTCTTACATACCATGTTAAATTGATCAATACAAAATGAATTTTACTAAGTGGGAATTATTTATTCATTATAATTGGCCTCTTCTTCTGTCCCTTTCACCTCATGGATGTCAAGCTTTTTGCTCATCTTCCTCCTCCTATCTTAATGCTACTTGGTATGCTCCTCCTTCTAGTTTTGTGAAACTGAATTATGACTGTGCCTCCAGGGGAAATCTAGGCATTTTCGGAGTGGGGATCATTTTAATAAATTATAAGGGGAACATTATTAGAGCATCTTGAAAAAAAATTCCCTTAGACTCCAACAATGTAGCGGAGATGGAAGCTCTTCTCTTTGGTCTTTCTATTGCCATCTTCATGAAGATATCTAATATCATAATTGAGGGCGACTCAATGGTGACCTATAACATAATCTCCCATATAAATAATTCCTCATGGAAACTAAGATATAGACTAGATTTGGTCCTCAAAATATTAACATCCTTTCAATCCTTTGAGCTTAAACATTGTTTCAGAGACGCAAATATGTTTGCTATTTTTTTAGAAAATAAGGTTATTGATGATCTATTCCCTCTTCAGGAAGTGTATATGAATTATTTGTCACATTTGGTATAATCTTGATGGTGTTGTTTGAGGCTAGCTTACTATGCTGATTTATCATATTCTCAACTGTTCTTTTTTACCTCTCATTTATGTTACACATTATGGTTTTGGGGTTCTCCATTTTGAGTTTTTCATCGGATTGATTCAATCTTATTTTAGTTTGATTATTTTGGTGTAGAAAGGTGGTTAATTATGTCCTTGTATATGTGTGATTCAAATTATATTCCTGCCTCATGGATTTTAGTTATGTTTCCCTAATATTTTATACTATATTACTGGTACTAATATGGATTTTAGCCAAAGGTAGAGTTGTTCTTTGTGAAGGTACGTCACTTTGGGTGTGTAATTCCCTTTAGATTTATTGCACTATGTATGGAGGATAAACTAATTATGTTTGGTGAGGATACTTCTTCAAGCGAGGTTCCCTGCCTGATTATGGTGGATGAGAGACAATCTTCTTCAGCAGTGACATCTGCATTTGCATCTCTTGGGTTCCCAGCCTAGTTATGGTGCTTAAGCTAGATATGTTGAAAGCATATGATCATGTTGACTGAGACTTTCTGAAAGTCTCATGGTCCTCACTAGGTTTGGTTTTCACATAAATTGGGTAAAATGGATCCAAACCTGCATATCTTCTCCTTCATTCTCGATTATCATTAATGGGTCCCCTAGAGGTTTTTTATCATCTTCTAGAGGTATTTGGTAGGGGGATCCCCTTTACCCCTTCCTGTTCATCCTAATTGTTGAGGGGCTTAGTAGATCTATATGTTATGCTAGATAGGTTGGGATTTGGAAAGGTGTCTCCTTTAATGATGGAAATGAATCCTATACACATAATATTTTTGTGGATGATACCCTTCTATTAAGAGAAGCCACCATCATGGAAGCTCGAGTTATTAAGAAAATCATAGATGATTATTCCATGGCATCTGGGAAATTAATTAATCCAGCAATTTTTTTTTTCTTAAATACTACCCCTTTAGTTCAAAATAGTCTTTCTAAATTCCGGGGCTTCTCTTTGGGGGAGTTTCGTTGCCGATATCTTGGAGTCCCCTTCTATTCTAGCTCAGAAAAAACATTATTTTTGGGATAAGATCATTTCTGTAATTTCTCAACAGATTCTGTCATGGAAGCATAAATGGATGACCTTATCTGGCAAGTTACTGATGATTAAATTTGTCTTAAATGCAATCCCAATTTATCTTATATTGGTCTTAAATATGCCTAAGTGTTCAAATGAAGAAATCCAATACATCTTAAGGGAGTTTGTTTGGGATGAAATTGTTACCGAGAAGAAAAAGTTACCCCTTCTTTCTTGGAGTAAGGTATGTACTCCTAAATCCATCCAGGGTGCTGGAGTCAAGGATCTACATTTACATAATAAAGCATTGGGCGCTAAATTGCTTTGGAATTTATACCAAAACCCAAATTCTAAATGGGCCAGATTCATGAGATCAAAGTATCTTGACTCTGATGAAAGGAAAAGAATATTTACAACTTTAGTTTTACCTCAAGGGTTGGACATGTGGAATTTCATGGTTTCTTGTTGAGAGCTCATCCTGCCCTCCCTCTCTTGGTTGATACATGATGGGTCAAAAGCATGATTCTGGGAGGACTCGTGGAATGGGCACACACCTTTGTCTCAGATCTGGGAATGAAACCCCTTAGATTCTCATATTAAACATATTTGGGGTGACAAGGTTTTTTGTTATTTAGATATTCAGGATGGTCTGGCAGTTTGGAAAGATCTTTCTGGCCTAAATGATTTTTTAGATTTGGCAGCAGAAATTCATAAGGAACTTAGCTCTAGACTTATTTTATTCTCTCCTCTTAAGGATGAAATTATTTGGTTAGGTTCCCATTCTGGACAATACACGTCTAAGACTGGTTATGAATCAAATTTCCATCTTTAATTTTCTGATTCTTGGCCTGTAAGACTTTTATGGGAATCTGCATGTCTTCCTTAGGCAAAGGCCTTTCCCTGGTTGGCCATCTAGGATAGGGTCCTCACTGGGGCTAGGATTGATAGAATGGGGATTACCATTGTTTTTTGTTGTAATTTATGTGGATACTTTATGGAAACTTCTGATCATTTATTCCTTCACTGCCCCTTTGCTCTTGATTATTGGTATTGGCCTATTCACAGGCTCGGGTTACAACTATTCTCCCTAATCTTTGTGATCACTTCAAAGCTTGGCCTTTTTTGCACAAATCTTCCAAATTTGCACCAATTTGGGAGGTGAGCCCCTCTATAGTCATATGGAATATTTGTCTTGAGAGAAATGAAAGACTATATAGAGGCAAATCTACTTCATGGATCGAGGTCATTGGAAAAATAGAAAAGTCTATATCTGAAGTGATGCTTACATACCATGTTAAATTGATCAATACAATTTTTTTTTACTAAGTGGTATTTCTTTTTTCATGAAAATTGGCCTCTTCTTTTGTCCCTTCCGCCTCATGGATGCTAAGCTTCTTGCTCATCTTCCTCCTCCCGTCTTAATGCTACTTGGTTTGCTCCTCCTTCTGGTTTTGTAAAACTGAATTATGATGGTGCCTCCAAGGGAATTTGGTAATTTCCAAAGTGGGGATTGTTTTTAGAAATTCTGAGGGGAAAATTATTAGAGCTTGCCAAAAGATTCCTTCAGACTCCAACAATATAGCGGAGATGAAAGATCTTCTCTTTGGTCTTTCTATTGCTATCTCCATGAAGATATCTAATATCATAATTGAGGGGGACTCAATGGTGACCTATAACATAATCTCCTCTAGAAAGACTTCATCATGGAAACTAAGATATAGACTGGATTTGGTCCTCAAAATATTAACATCCTTTCAATCCTTTGAGCTTAAACATTGTTTTAGAGAGGCAAATATGGTTGCTGATATTTTTACAAATAAGGCTATTGAGGATCCATTCCCTCTTCAGGAAGTGGATATGGATTATTTGCCACATTTGGTATAATCTTGATGGTGTTGTTTGAGGCTAACTTACCATGCTGATTTATCATATTCTCAACTTTTCTTTTTTACCTCTAATTTATGTTACACATTATGTTTTTTGGGGTTCTTCATTTTGAGTTTTTCATTGGCTTGATTCAATATTATATTAGTTTTATTTTTTTGGTTTAGAAAGGTGGTTAATTATGTCCCTGTATACTTGGGATTTAGATTATATTCTTGCCTCATGGATTTCAGTTTTCTTTCCCTAATATTTCATACTACATTAGTGGTACTAATATGGATTTTAACCAAAGGTAGAGTTGTTCTTTGTGCAGGTGTGTCACTCTGGGTGTTTAATCCCCTTTAGATTATTACACTATGTCTGGAGGATCATCTATTTATGTTTGGTGATGATATTGCTTCAAGCGAGGTTCCCTACCTCTTTATGGTAGATGAGAGACAACCTTCTTCAGCAACGATATATGCATCTCCTGGGTCCCCTTCTTCTTCTCTCCCATTTCTCTTTGATGGGTCTTTTGTTGGATGTACTGGGCTAATAGGGATTGTATGGATTCTTTGGCATTATTTCAGAGTTCTTGTTTGGGATTTCTTGGTGGGTTTTGGCACATTACCAAGTGGGGTTCTCTTTTTGGCTCGATTTGGGTAGACTAGTATGTTAGTATATCAATTTATCTGCATGAGCTACAACCTAAGGTTTTCTTCCCGGTTCTTTCTTGCCGGTATGCCCACCTGAACTAGGTTTGTAAACTTTTTACTATTATTAATAAAATATATTGTGGCCTAGCCACTTTTCCAAAAATAAAAATAAAAATATCATTTTTAATTATAATTATTTAAACAATTATTGAGTATAAATTATAAATAATTTAAATGCTAATCTTAATTTTATTTATAATAAATTTTCATATGTTAATTAAATTATTTTGTAAAATATAACAAAATCATAATTTTGTTTGTAATTATTTTGTAAAATATAATAATAATCTTAATTTTATTTTACTAATATATTTTTTAATTATATATGATCAATAATATTATATATACTATAATTAAATAGAAAATATTTTAGAATGTGTAATAGTTATAAATATAATATTTCTTAAATGGAAAAATATAGTTTAATCCAAAAATTTAATTTGAAATAATCGTAATCCAAAATTTTCATTTGAAATGGTACAATAGGATGAAGTAAACATTCATCATAAAAGTTTAAAAAAAATATTTTTTTTAACACATTGCATAAATTTCGGGTAATGTGCCCTCAAAAATTGCTTGAAAAATTGGAGACAGTGCTTGCGGGAAATCCATTTATAAGACACCAAGTTTTTTAGCCAATGAGATATGTCTAAATTAATTTTCTTAATTTATAAATGTAAGAAATATGCATCTCCACTATAGAAAGTATTAATTGTATAATAAGGTTTAAAAATAATTGATTTTGATTGGTAGAAATAAGAATTTTTAATCACTCGTTAGCAAAAACTCATTGCAATAGTATATGCCTAACGACAAGTACTAATAACAACCCATGAAATTGAATGATTTACGTATTTTACTGTGTGAAATTGCAGAGAAAACTCATACCTTTCAAGAAGTAGCAAAAAGGATTTCAGAAATACTATAAAAATACGTAAAACAATTTCCACTTACAATGTTAGGATAACAAATTTAATAGAAAATGATATTTAATTTTTTTTTTATTGTAGAGATATCTATGAAATCTTTTTCTTATTTATCAGACAAGGTTTTAACACCTACCTGCTACCCTGCGTCTTCTTATTGGGCTCATTAAAATGTTGGAATTTTACCCTATTATCTATCTTTTCTTCCACAATCTCAATACTACCATTCAGTAAAAAAATGTAGATCTCCGTTGCTGAATTTTCTCTTTCTCCCTCCTCTTATAAGTCCATTACAAATTTTTTTTTGTCAAGATAAGGAGGCCACGTTGTTGACTATCCCACCATATTTGTGTCATGCCTGATTAATTTTCTTTTATTTTTTTGCAATCAGTTGGTTGGTCATTAATATTTGCTATGACTAGAGATTTTTTTGGGTCCCTTAAGTCTCTCTATTTTTTTTCACCTTCCATTTAATAAATGAGTGTGGTGATTTATTAATTAAGCATGGATCACTTTGAC
>MU224395.1:2342613-2356749 GCA_018584345.1 Thuja plicata
ATATATATATATATTTGAATAATTTATTATTATTATATATTATTATTTTAAACAATTTCAACAAATGTGAAACAAATCTATGATAATTTTTATACTAATAAAACACTCACAACCTTTATTTTAAATGAAGACAGAAGTGTGATTATTCAAATAAATTGTATGATCACCTCTCCCTATCACAACTTCGTATAAAAATACATAGCTATATTCAAATATTCTAATGCACATACACACATGCATATTTTAGAATTCAAGTTGATGATCAGATTAAAAAAAAATTAAAACACACATAGTCATCTATCTAAGTGATTGTGTGAGTTCCAAATTCTATCTTTCCTATAGCTGCTGGAATGCTCACTTCTTCTAGCTGGGCCTCTTTGTCACCTTCAAAACTTGTCCAAAACTTCCAATAGTCAAGTTTTCATCAACATGAGTTAGTACCAAAGTTCATAATCCATAATCAATAATTAAACTTGCATTAAATCGATCAGATTTCCACAATCCATTGAGTTAATAGCTAGATTTCTGGTTTTGATTGTGTGCGTTTTTAATAGCTAGATGCTTAAAAACGCACACAATCAAAACCAGAAATCTAGCTATTAAACTTGCATTATTAATCTATTTCAATTCATATTTGATCATATAATTACACTTAAAAAAAAACACATTCAAAGTAAAAGCACATCATGACATCCATGAACGTACTAATCAAATATATAATCATCCATAAAACATCATAATGAAATGTCTAAAATCATTCAAAGTCTTTAATTAGAGAAGGTATAGTCAATGAAAGTTAATAAAGTCTTAAAACATCTCAGAAAACTATACCACTAAAAATCAAGACGTGACAAGATTGGTTTTCACTCAGGGTTAAGATTATGTGTTAGGGAACAATTATGATAAGGATTATAGTTTAATTAAGATTTAGAATTAGTGCTAATATAACTTTTCATTTAATGTTATAGTCTAATTATGGTGACAAATAGGAAAATCATCAAAATACAATAAAATTGAACTCCAATCCATACCCAATTCGAACCTTAACTTATAGAAGATTGAAACCTAACCATAATGATAAACAAAAATTGACAATAGCCAACTAGATCATGTTAAAAAGTAACCTGAAATGAAGTTGAAAAAAAATCTTGAACCAAATTGAAGCATAACTCTAAAACTTGATGGAATTGAACAATATCTATTAACCCCCACATCAAACAATAATAATAATTGAACCCTAATCCTGAACTAATTGAACACAAATATTTAATGAAAACTAAAACCAGAAATCAAATCGCAAAGCATAAAGTAACTGAATATTAAACTAAATTAAACCCTGACACTAAATTGAACCCAAATTTTTAATCAAAATAAACTCTAACCTTAAATCATGAAATTGGACTATAAATCCAAGCTAATGTGAACCCAATTGGTGAGTTGAATGGATACCGAATCCTAACTATTTACACAATTATATCTTAACGCCAAACCAAGTTGAATTATAATAATACAACTAAATGAATATAAATCCCAATCATAATCTTAAACTAAATTTAACTCTTTCCCTATGAATAATTAAATAATAACCTACGTTAAATCATAACCCCAACAATAAACCAAATTGGACCTTCCACTAGTTATCTACCTTTCTCTAGAATTTAAAGGGGCCAACTATAGCTCCCTTCCACTCTGGAAACTACAGCTTTTGGGAATTACCCTATTCTTAAAAAGGGAAAAAAGTAGGGGAACTCTTAATTAATCAACCTTCTTCAAGTAAAGGCTAATTGACTGTTTAACCAAATTGAATCCTAACCAAGTAACAGTAAACCATGCCAACCCCTAATTATAGACCTAATTGAACCCTTGTATGCATAATTATGTATATGTATGTATGCATGTTTATGTATAAATAAACTGTATAGATAATTATGTAAATGTATGCATAATTATTATAAAAGTCCATGTATATTGCATTCATGCATAATGTATATGCATTTTTATTGTATACAGATCTACGTAATCCTCAAATGTGTTGAAAGCTTTAGTTTTTACAGTTCCATAGTCTTTGGACATGTGTCGAAGAGAAGGCATGTACATGGTTGATGATGGAAACAAAATGCATACTTCAATTATGGAGAGCTAATATAGATTGACAACCAGTTATGTCAAAGTATGCAGTGATAAAGTATATTGCCAAATATGCTGCAAATGAAGAGAAGAGCCCAGAAAGATACCATGAAATGCTCATGCATCTTGCAAATATAGAGAATCCTGATGATCTAGCATCAAAGGCATTTAGGAAGTTATAAGAAAAAATATTATAGAAAGAGATGTTGGAGCTTGAAAGAAATGTGCCACATGCTATTAGATCTTCCATTAGTCAAGAGTAGCAGAAGATTTGTTAACCCAAATGTTTCACATGAAGTATTGAAACCTATAGTTGTACATGATGATAATATAAATGAAGAATAAACAAAATCAATAATTGATGGAAAGAGAACAAGGCCATTATTTATGGAAGCTATCACACTCATAAATGCAGCTAGATCATGGATATATTATCCTAGGAGTAAAAGAGATAACAAATGGGAGACTAGGGAAAAAGAAACCATTGTCAGGGTATTTCCAAGGTTCTTATCCATCCCTTCACGGCTTTAGAAAAATTTCTTAATTTCTATTTCTCTGAACTATTACTTTACAAACCATTTCATAGCATAGAGAAAGATATTGGAGATAACAACGACTCTATAATATCAAAGTGGGATTCATTAAATTATAATTCTTGGCATGTTGAACGAACAATAAATACATAAAATAATGAAAAAATTAGTGACTCACAAAGTAAAAACAATGAAATATTACAAGGAAAAACTACAGAGCATGAATGGGAAATTATATCCAAACTACATCATGGTCAGATAATGGAAGTTTTATAAATAGATATGGTGGGAAAAAGGGATATTGATAGGAAAATAGTTTGGTCTAATGTATATCAAGGTGATGAATGCACAACTCAAGCAATAAATTTTGTCAATATGATGCGAGATAATGGATGCCTTAAAAAGGATGATATCATAACATATCAACATTTCAAGCCTAAGTGAAAAACAAGAAAAGGCAGTGGACATAATTATGTCACACTATCATATGAATAAAAATGAGTAACTATTGTATATGATAATTCAAGGAACAACAGAAACAAGAAAGTCATATCTCATTCGTGAAATCAGTGAAGGTCTTCACAATAATGCAATGCCCAATAAATATCCCCTTTTATTACTTGCACCAACTAGAGTTGCAACATTCAACATAGGAGCATCCACCGTTCATTCTAAGTTAAGAATTTCAATAAAATATTTTAATCAAATCGAAGGAACAAGGCTCACAAGTTTTCAAGAAGAAATGTCTCACGTCAAATATATATTGACTGATGAAATGAGTTTCATTGGAGAGAAAGTGCTAGAGAACATAGATTATCGACTTCGTCAAGCCTTCCCAAAAATATGAACATAAACTTTGGAGGTATATGTATAATTATAATGAATTATAATTAAAAATTTATATTATAATAAATGAGATTTATATGTAATAATTCTATATATATATTTTTGTATATAATATTAAATATTAAGTTTATATAATTGTAGGAATTTCTATGATTTTAGTTGGAGACTTGGGTTAGTTGCCTCATGTTAGAGATAGGCCAGCATATGCAAGTAATGGTCAAGCAAAAGTATTGTGGGAAAATTTTAGAATTGTGATTACCTTAGAAAAAATATTTAGACAGGATGGAGAAGACATTCAACAAAAGAAATTTCATCAACTATTGACCAACCTAAGAGAAGCAGAGCCTAGAATTGATGATTGGAAATTGTTAATGTTAAGAACAAAAACTAACATCGCCACAAAATTCAATGAAGACTTTGACAACAGTGTTCATTTTCTCTCCACAAATGATAATGTGCAAAATCATAACAGGAAAAAAAATCTCTTAAAGAACCTATTGCACTTAAAATTGCAACAAAAGTTGGAACTACTAATTTATATGAGGGAAGTTCTCATGATGAGATCGACATAGAATTATTGATCAGGAAGAATGCAAGAGATCAGTTAACTTCAAATCTATGGATAGAAGTGGGTCTTTTAAGCGGCGCTTTAGGATATATTCAAAATATTATCTACAAACCTGGAAGCATGCCACTAGAACTACCAACATATGTAATGGTTAAGTTTGATGGTTACTCTAGACTACCATTTGATGATCAAAATCCACAAACAGTTCCTATTAGTGCAAGACAGAGAGGTTCTACAACTCAAATATCATTAAGATTGGCTTGGGCTTTGAAAATACACAAATAACAAGGTTTGACACTTGCAAAAGCCACTGTTGATATAAGACCGATTGAAAGAAAAAGAATGAAATTTGTTGCCATATCTCATGTAAAGTCTTTAGAAGGACTAAGAATAATTCCTCCCTTCACATATGATCTTTATGTAAAAATGACGCAGGGATAACAACTTACAAAAGGGAAAGATGAAGAATACATATTAAAAACTTTAGAAATAAGTTGATGTATTATATTTCTACAAATAAATTTTTTTATATCATCATTTTCAAATTTATGTCATCAAATAAAATTAATAAATAAAATTGATTGAACCTTGTAAACTATATTAATTGATTGAACCTATATTAGTTTATCGTTTATTAAATTTATTTTATGTACTCATGTTTTAAACTGTATTTATTGATTGAACCTTGTAAACTGTATTAAATAGAATACATATCGAACAAGAATGACTAGATGAGTGCAACAATATTTTACAACGTTCTCTAGATGCAACAATGGATGATGGACCAAAGATGGTGGAGAGTCATAGGAAAATGGAGAATCTGTTCCAGATCGACTTCAAGACAAGAAATTCCATCCATGATGCGGATACGTTAATGGAAGCAAAAAAATAAAATAATAAAATAATAAAAATAGCCAGTTTTTCCTGATACATTGTTTGAGAGGAAAGATTGATGCTCTGGTTGATTCTTTAAAGCCTCACATATTTGTAATTCTACTCTATTGGAATAAAAATACCTGTTTTCTTTTAAGACAAAGTTGGCTAAGGATGTTAAGAATTCAAATTTCCATGGGTCAGAGAGACATATGAAATCTTACTTGCTTCCATTCTTGAATTTGCAGACAACTCATAAAGTCACATAGAAGATAATTTGATACACCAGAACAAATATGGATGACATTTCAAAGAACATTACCTCACATACATTGAAAACTATGCCGTCAAATAAATGGACACAATGCATATCAAAAATAGAAGGTATGATAAACTTATCGAAGAAGCATAAGATGATTTCATTGATCTGTGAAGTGGCTCATCGAAGTAATCAAACAGATTTATATCAAAAAATGGCATCGAGTAAAATCATTATTTCAGCAACAATGAAGGAAGTTTAGCGATGGCTAATTTTCTTCAAAATAAAACTTGAGCAAATATCCTTGGGATCCAACGTTTGGCATATCGAATAATATGAGACATCTAATAACACAAAAAGGATTTCTAGCAAAACTAAATATTCATCGAAAATGTTTTCGATCAAATCTTCACAGAATACTTCAAAAACGTCATCGAACAAAAGAAATGAAATCTAAGTGGAGGGTTGTTTTAATCGATGACCAGTCGAATAAAAAGGAAACCTGGGGCTCGACTGATTATTTTCTTCGAGAACATCATCGAAGAAAACATTGTCGGATAAATTGATGGAAGGAGCTAAGGAAGGTTTCGATGACAATGTTGTCTAAATATTTGACAGTGAGAAAAAGATATAACAAAGAGCATAAAATAAAAATAAATAATTGTCCCATCGACATGAATTTTTGAATTGAGCATTTAATGGCCGTTGTGGAGCATTATAACTTCTTCGTAACTGGTAAGCTTAAGCATAAAGTTGGATCGTGTGAATGCTTGAGGAAGGAGTTCAGAAGCAATTGAAACACTGTGCAATCATAGAAGAGTAAACATGAGAAAACAAGTAATCCTTCTGAATTATCTGAATTTTCATTTAATTTTTGTTATGGAAGCAACATCTTCTCGTAAGCCTAGAGCCAAAAAATAGAAAAACCCACCACAAACTTATCCAATTGAAGAATCAAAACCTAGAGGGGAGAAGCTTAAAACAAGATTTATTAGATCAATTCCCTCATTTTGTACAATGATCCAAAAAGATAAAACCAGGAAACCAGAGGATTGAGGAAAACATTGAAGAATTAGGTGACATTTGGACAAAGAACAAAGGGTATGAGTTGTTTATGTTCTATTATAATAGAAGAATAGAAAGAGACCTAATTTTCCATCCATGGAAACTCAACCTTGGGAGACTGGTGGTACCTAATGTTTTTATCCATATAGAATTGATGCAAGAAATAGTGAATAGGTACGATCTAGAAACCAGGACCATATATGATGCAGATGGGAACCCTATGGTGCCAATTAACAAAGAGAAAATAGAAGGGGTTTTTCAACTTGAGATGGGTTAAGAAAATGCTATTAAACTGCTGAAGTTAAGAAGCGAGTATGTGACATTAGAAATTATTGATAAGAAATGGGCATTACCATTACACATACTTAAAGATGGGAAGAATATTAGGGTATTTAGAGATGATGATAAATGGCCTTTTGATGTAGCATTGTTTCATCCTTACATCAAATATACTTACCTCTTAGTAGGGAAAGTATTTGGAATTGAGGTTCCTCCTCTAATGGACATAGAAGATATGGTAGTCACAATGGATATACAGTCAAAATATGTGTGATTATTTTATTATGCTTCCTATTTAGAGAATCAGATCAATCATGATTTGGAAAGGATGAAAAATGATATCAATAAGTGTTACTTCAAACACTATTCGTTGCTTCTACACATGTTTTTGTACATAGGAAGGATTTTTTTTTTGGATGAAAGGACTACCAATTAGGGAATATAGTATACAAGGTTTTAGGAAGCCAATACAAATGTGGTTGAAAATTTGGGACCAAAGGTCATCTTTTCCATAATATTTATCATTTGAGGAGTATTTTGTAAAACCATTAATAAAATTATTAGGGCATCCATATGAATTCATATTATCTATGGAGATCAAGAGATTCCTCAGGCCTACGAAATTTGATGGGAAAAATATTGTTGATCGCAATTGGAGAGATTGGTATGATTTCAGGGAATTCATGAGGATAAGAGTATATGGATTCGAGGGCTGCCCGTATGATCTAACAAGGATTGTCCTAGAGAGAATTATGTATTTAGAGATAATCAGACAGTTGGTTGCTTCTAATGAGTTACATTGGGTATCATATGGAAAAAATTCAATCATGCACATGGAAGATTTTATTTTGGAGATTTTTTGATAAAGAGTAAGGAAAGCTACTCTTTGATTAATTCTAAGTTAGGATATTATTATTTATCAACTGGTATACCTAGGTGTGGTTTTGGTCCCGAAGGATATATTCAGAGAGATAAGACATCTCAAAAAATGAAGGCCTACACACATACACCTATTTTAATTGATGACTTGATTAGAAATTTGGAGGTAGAGGAAGCTGCAAATAAGAGGACTACTTATGTCAATGTAGAAAAGGGCTTATGAGTGGAAGGTGACAAGAGGAAGAATTAATCTACAAGTATTAAGGAATATCACCGACCCATTGATCAAAGCTGGAAGACTATTAGAGAAAAAGGATAAGATTTTTGATAATGTCCCTTCATATGTATTTAGAGAAAGTCCACAACCCATCTAAACAATTACACCCATAGCTCACCTTTCCCCAGATCCCCAAGGATACTTTGAAGACATATTCTTAGGAGAAAATGTTCACCTGGAGAAAGATTCACCATCTAACCCACAAGAGGAGTTAGTTATTGATTTGGATCCCTTGTACACTAATGAGGCCGAAGACATAAGAAAAGTGGAACATGAAGAGTTCATATGTGATGAGGATTTCTTAAATCAGTTTGAATTTAGGACCTTTTTATTTCAGCACAAGGGAAGTTTTCTTAGAATTAGGTTGGGTGGTATAGATCAAACGAAGGAAGAAGAGGTAATAAGGATGTTGTAGGAAGAGGTTGACACCGAGATGAATGAAATAACCCCTCAAAGGGGAAGAAAATTATTGAATGAGGCATATGTCATTATATATGAGGGATGAGACATGAGGTTAGCCATGATTTTTGATAGTTTTGTAAGTCAGTTTGATCCAGACAAAAGGTTGCTCCCAGAGAAAGTTGATAAATTATATATGGGCTCAGGGTATGATCCTGAACAAAAGTCATTACTTTTATGGGCTATGTACCCCAAAGATAAGAGGCCATTGATGATAAATACAAAGAAGACATTTGGGAATATAATGGTTTAAAAGGTTGGGGAGTCTGATCCCCTAATTACAACAAATATGATTGCTGATATGACTCACATGAATCAAGCACAAGTGGAACTGCTAATTAAGGAAAGAAATATGTATAAACATATGGATTAGAAATCAGAGGAGGAGAAAAAATAATGGAAATAAAGGATCACACAAGAATATCAACATGGAGAGTCTTCACAAAGTCAACCCATAGATATTGTTCCTCTTTGGGATATATAACAAGACCAGAAGGTCATATAGGCTCTACAAGAATCAAATTATTGGAAGTACAAATTTGAAAAGGCTGGAGAATCATTGAATAAGTTTAAAAGGAAATGAAGTGAGGGAAGGGTAAAATTGATTAAAGGATTGATTGATCACAAATATAAAACATTGTTAGTTCGTGCTGAAAACTACTGGAGAACGTATCATGGCACTATTAAAGCCTTGGATTAACATCGGACTGAGGGATAAATTAAATGCGAGATTGGAGAAGAAGGATTATTTGTAAACATATGAGATTGCTAAAGGTAATTGTTGACCGGATTTGTGTGACCGGGTCCACCAATAGAGGTAAGTTGTCACCAGGTACCGGGGTACCGGCCAACTTTGCCTGTAAAGGTTGTCCAGGGAAATGAGATTCCCCGAGCCTCCAAGCACATGAGAGTCAGGTCTCGATAGTGAGGGGCTCGGTTGGGAGATGTGACTATTTTTGAGGGGGATAGCTAGTTATCTTCAACTCATCAACTCCGGGGATTCAGATACATGGGGTTTTCTCCAAGCATGCTTACACTTAAAAAATAAATTGAAAAAGATACTGCAGAGTTAGAAATATTTCATCTACCTATAGTTATACTAAATGTTCAAGACATCAACAATTCTCTAACACACTACACTAAATACCAAAGAAATTTACAACCATCAGTTCATATTTTATCAGTAGCAAAAGGAAAGGAGGTCGTTAATCTACTTTAAGTGTCAGAGAAAAGGACATGAAGAACACAAAGCATAAAATATCGTTAACCCAGAAGACAGAATGCCAACAAAATCATTGAGAGAATTCTTGCTTCTTCATTAACATCTCTTCCAGCAAGCACTGGTGCATGATACAATGGTGACTCCAGGGGAGCATCTAACTACTAAAAGCTTAAAGACTATGGAGCATTGAGCTCTGCAACTAAGAAAATGAGAAAAACTACTTTGCTATTACTATGGACTGCAAAATAATCAATTTCACCGACCCATGGAATGAGGCCAAACTTATTATTTATACACATCTCTTAATCTATCCCTAACCCTAACTTATGTTACACTTCACAATAAAATACATTATCCGGTGGCCGGTACTACCTGCACCACTCTACAAAAAGGCCTTGAGACGGCAAAGGCCTGACATGTTAGAAGAAAAAGACAAGAAAGATGGAGTGGAATAATTGGCCTCAAGAAGAGAGCCAGAAAGGAGAAGGAAGAAATCCAATCCCTCAGGGATCGAGGCTACATGCCTCATAAATGGGAAAGTGGCACCTTGTCTCTGGCGTGCTAGGTGTATCTCTGAAGCGGCGCCTTGGGAAGACCATCTGTCAGAAATCTCCCGTCGAGCTGACGTGCCTTGTTGAAGTTCAACCACCTTCTAGAAACCTTTATTAACTGCCTTGAAAGTGACCGATCGGCCTTGGGGACCAAGACACGGGTCACTTAATGAATACAAAATATAGGATCCAGGAACTTGTGTTCCGAAGGAATAAAGAATACAAAACATTTTCCTTGAAAGTCTTCTCCAGCTCTCGGAGAATATCTATTATTGTTTGCTATCATTGAAGGTCTAGAGGAGATGGGAAATCCCATCTTCATTGATGTCCCTAAGGCCAGCCCGCCTATACTTGGCCACCTCAATCTACTCTCCCAGGTCTGAAATATTTCCCTGAAATTCTTCGGCCATTTTTTTCGCATCGTGACCTTTGAGCACCATGCAAGTTATTTGAGTCATTTTTTCTCTGTCTAACCCCTCCAGGGATTGGCACCTTGATTCCATTAATTCATCAAACTTCTCCAAAACATATTCCTCCGGCGTGCATGTGTCGGTGCTAAACGGATCAGCTCTAGAGACCTTCAAAACAAAAGACTTGTATAAATTGAAAGAATATTGGACTGCATCGACCTTATCATGCAAGATCCCCACCAGTTTCTTGATAAACCCCAATGTGAGGTCAAGTCTGGAGTGCTAGGTCCTTACAAAATCATGTGATTCTTCTCCTAAAATTCTAGACTCAGAGACAATCTCCTCTCCGAGGCCGATGAGTTCTTCTAACTCAACCTTCCATGCCTCATAATTCTTGATATCTCCCTCCCATATGGAGATGGTAGTTTTATCCTTGTGTAGGACGTGGCAGGCAACATATAGATCCAGGAGTGTGGACACCAGGAAATGCCAAACGTTTCCCAACTGCAAGGTCACCCATTCATCAACCGCTTGGGCCTTTCTCTTTGTCATCCGTAATGAGTCTATATCACTCTAAGGAAGTAGTGCATCTGACATAGAGGCCTCCAGGGGAATAACGCTAATGGGCTGGGCTAGCTTAGTCAACAGTCCCATGAGGTTTGCATTTTTCTCCTTCTCTACCTTGAACTTTTGGGCCTCTTTCTCATAGCGAGCCTCCACTGCCTTGGCTGCTTCTTTCAACAGGTTCAATTCACCTTGTTTTCCTCTCTTCTCGAGCAACACCTTTGTGACATCATAATCTCTAGCTTTAGCCATTGCCTAGTCCACATCTGGGAAAGGTGTCACGATTACTGAGACTATTTCTACGCCAGCTCGGTATGAAGAGTGTGGACTATCGGGGATTTCTTAGTCTTTAGAAATTTTTGTGCCTGAGCCATCATCTCCACCAAAGAAAGATGGGCCTTGGGTGTTTTTGGGGCCTTTCTCTTTCGAGATTCCACCAACCACTGTGGCTTCGCAGCCAAAATTTGCTCGTGTGATTTCTCCCTAGGTTCTTGTTGTGCCCCTTCAACAGTATGAGCCTCTTCTGGCTCCTTCCCTGTATCTTCTAATTCACCAGTGACATTTTCTCTGGTGTCTATATCCTTGGAAATATTCGGATCTTCATTGGTTTCCCCGAGGTTCCCTTCTTTATCTTGTCACTGCTCTTCCTCAACCTCTATGGCTGGGATGTTCTCTTCTTTTGGTATATCTTCTGGTAGTGGGGGAGGAAACGGGCCAAGATTCAATGTTTGGGCCGTAGTGATTACCTCCCCAAATGTTACCTTTGGGAGTGGCGTCTGGAAGACGGCGGTTGGGGTCACGGTTGTTCCCGTGGGTCCGGTTTCCCCAACCGATGCCATTTGTTCATTTTGCGTTTATTGGCCTGAAACTCCCATAACCTGTATTTCTGGGACTCCAGAGGTATTCTCCTGTTTCCGCCCCTTTTCTTCTTCCATTTGTGCTTCCTGTTCCTATGCAGGTTCTTGCTCCAGAGCTTCCTCCTGCGCAACAATTTCTTCCTCTGACTGTGCGAGGTCTCCCTGCAAATTCCCAAACTCATCAGTTCTAAATACATCATCAAACTATTCATGGGGGGGAGGATTTTCCAGGATGTGGACATGCTCTGGCTCTTTCTCCAGCTCTGGGGAGTTAGAAGAAATGATCTGTACTTCTGGGATGTGTGGCATCCCAAGCTTCGGTTCTGTCTTCAGTTTTGGATTGAGCCTTTTCTTTTGCCTAGTAACCAAAGGAGGCCCCGCATCCCTTAGGGCTGCCTGCTCTTCTTTTTCTCCCATTCCTGTCACTCTGACCATCAATGCCACTAGTGAAGGGGAAGAGGGAGGATGAACAGGTCCGGTCATGAGCACCGGAGTTTCCAACCGTGTGATCAATTTATCTCTCATCTGCTGGGAGGCCGCCAGTGTATGCTTCATTTGATCTTTTATGGGGATCTCATGCAGGGTTAGAATTCCCATTATTCCCTTTCCTTTATCCTCTCCCTACGAAGAGGTTTTGACCTCGGAAGTCAGCTTCTGTACCGTCGGGCCAACTCTTCGGGTGCTCCTAGGGCATACCCTCTTAAAGTATTTGTGGCTACGCTCGACCACGTTGTGAGTGATGTCTTCAATGGTAGGCCCCTCTAGGGAATTCCAATCTACCAGTGGGAGGGCCATCTTATCAACTCCCCTTTCCTTGTACTGGGGATCTATCATGGGGCCGGTGTCTGAGAAGTCATCCAAAAATTTTCAGAGCTTCAATCTTTCCATCATTCCCATGGTCATCTGAACACAATGCCAGCTCCAGACTTCAACATCATCCTAGAAATCTTCCCAGAAGTCCTCCATGTGAAATTGGTGGGGCTCTGACGCCTAGGGAAGTGCCAATACAATTTTTCCAAGCGGATCAAAGTTCTTCCGTGCTAGATAAAATTCTGCCAAGTTTAGGCTCTTGAGTTCGCTGTCTACCTCCTTGGCTATGGCCAAACTACACAAGTAATTCTCACAAGTGATTTGGAATGGATCATTCATCACCTTCTTTAGAGTGTATAAGGCGTGCAACTCCAGTATTTGTCTGCAATATTCTAAGAGGATTATTTTGTTTCCACAATGTTTGAGCAACAAGTAAGGTTTCCCGGAGAAGCCAGTTATCCAAATATAGGTATGTTGCTAGAATTGGATGTAATAATGGCCATAACTTCTAACCAGATCCATTGCCTCCTTGGAGAAGTGGTACCCGACATCCTTGGTAGGTGTGAGCAGATTGTAGTAGACGAAGGTGTTCACCCAACAGAAGCTGGGGAAATTAGCCTCCCATTGAATTTGTGCGAAATAATCCTAGGGAGCCTTTTGACATGGGTTGATCCCAAGTACACCTGATGTGAGCAGCCTATTGGTGATGGGTCATTGCTGTGCTAAGGCCCAGAGAACATAAGAGGTCATATAGAAATTGTGCTTTTGGGCCACCTGAAGGAACTGAGAGTCTACATGATTAGAAATAATGGCAACCCAATCAAAGTATTGCTCGCCAGTAGAGATGCCAAGAAAAAATTAGTACATCCACTCTGAGAACTCTCAAGCATGGGGTTACCTGAAGATCTGACATAGTGCTATAATCCCCATTTGGATACTTTCTTTAAACTTAGATCGGGGGATCTCTAATTTCATCTTCTTGGGGTCCCTCTTTAAAGTCTTGAGCCAATGGTTGTTCATATATTGCCGGGCCATGACCTCTAGCTACTGAAATTGCCCCAAAGCATTAGCTCTGGTAACAACGGCTGGATCATCAAACTAGGGAATCCCTAAACCTGCCCAAAAAGTGGCAACGTCGAGAGACACCATGGGGTGGGATATCCGGTCAGGACCGGGGTGGAAAGCATGACGGCCCAGATGGAGGAGTTGTAATGTGTTGCAAGGGTGAGAATAAGCTCTGGGGCTTGCATTGAGCATAGGAAACAAGCGGCCCTTAGGATCCCAGAAACCCCAATGCTGATCGCCAATGGATCCCCAAACTGTTGTTGAATGAACATTATCTTAACCAAGGCTTGCATCTCTGCCCACATACCGACGTTGGTATCGGTGATCAACTGGACTTGGGATTCAATCTTTGACCCCACAATAGTATTTTCGTTAAGATATTTCATGCTGAGGGGTAGTATCTCTAAGGCCCTCTCAATTTTAGATCTGACGGCTGCCCTGGTGACCGTCGTGGAGGGGAGTTTCAAACTCCTGGGTGGTGAAGATGCGGAA
>MU224395.1:2375425-2385663 GCA_018584345.1 Thuja plicata
TTTCTATGGATGCCACATATCATAAGTGTGTGAGACAAGTGTAGGATTCCTCATAAGGAGGAATATCTAAGATTACAAGAATAATATAAAGGATACCTTGGTTTATCCTAGTAAATATAACAACCAATATAATATTAATTCTAACAGGATCGCATCTCCTTCTTGCTGCCGGGAATTTCCAAATTTAGCAACACTTCAACTCTCTCAGGGTTAATGGGTATACCCTTCTCGGAAACAATATTCTTGAGCAACTTCCCTTCGGTGACCCCAAATATGCACTTCTTGGGGTTGAGGGATATTTCGTACCGGCGATATCTCTCGCAGATCTGGGTGAGGTGGGCAGAATGGTCATGCCTATCCTGAGAAAAGATGGTCAAATCATCCATGTAGATGATTATGCACCAGTTCACAAGGCCCTTGAATGCAATGTCCATAGCCTTCTAAAATGTGGTCCCTATGTTAATTAAGCCAAAGGGAATTCTCTAATATGCAGACGTTCCCCACTTGGTGGTAAATGCCATTTTATCTCTAACATCAAACTTAACCATAACTTGGTTGTAGCCGGAGTATCCATCCAAGAATGACATCATTTGGGATCCGTTCACTATCTGCAACACCTCATCCAATGAGGGGAGAGGGTGATTATCTTTCTTGGAGTCTCTATTCAAATTTTAGAAATCTACGCAAAGGAGAATTTCACCACTCTTATTTCTAATAGGGACCAAATTGGCAACCCACGTAGTATGCCATATTGGAAAAATTATCTAGGCCGACAATAGTTTTTCCACCTCTTGATGAATTAGAGGTTTGATCAGTGGGTTGACTAGTCGTTGCTTTTTCCAAAAAGGCTTAGCATCAGGTTTTAGGGGAATGGTATGAGTCATAATGGATGTGTCATAGGTCTTCAAATCCTCATATCCCCATGCAATCACATATATGTATTCTCAGAGAACTACGAGAATCTTCTCCTCCTCAGGGGAGCAGGAGGTACCAATATGTATCATCTTTTCTTCACTGGGTTGGCCGATGTTTACTCTCTCAAATTTTCCTCCCTTTGAGGAGGATGATATCTTTTTCTTGCCTCGAGGGTCTAGTTCAAAGATACATTCAAGCATAACCATCCCCTTCGAGTTGGTGTTGGTAGGTAAGGTCCATGATCCCATCATCTTCATCACCCTGCCCAGTATCATCATGGTCTCGTTCTTCCACTAACTGGTCCTTGAAGACACCAACATTGGCCATGAAGGCCAAGATATGCTGATCATCCTCAAAAACATGAAAGTGGGTGACGTTATCTGGAATGGATGGGGTGGGTATCATCTCAACAAAAAATCTCTAGAGTCGTGAGCCGGCCATGGGCTCAAGTGTGCTGGTAGAAACAAAGAGGGCATCCAGAACATAATTTTGTTGCCAGGGAATAAGATCAATGTCAAAGGCATTGAAATCTTCAATAAGGCTCCATGCCCAATTGTGGTATGCAGCCAGGCTCTTATCATGACATGTGTACTGACTCTGGACTTGTTTGAAAATCAACTCTGAATCACCCAGAGCCCGGAGGTGGGTGATTCCTTTCCTTAATGAAAATAGGAGTCCAAGGACTAAGGCCTCGTACTCCGTAAAATTTTTTGTGCAGTTGAACTATAGCCTATAGGATGGGAGGAAGGATTTTCCTCATGGGTTGATTAATTCTACTCCAGCCCCATAGCCTTGTTTGGACCGGGACCCATCAAACTTAAGGGTCCACAGGTCATCGCTTGTAGTCTGGAGCTGGGGAGATGGAGCAGCTTTTGGATTATTTTTGGGAGACTTGGGATGAGATTCCTCCCACACTGGTGATGTATGGGTAAGGTTTTCTTCTAGAGGGGTTTGGGATTGAGATCCCCAGAGAGATGGTACAGAAGAAATGCTTGTAGTAGGAATATTGGGCTCTGGGGAATCAGCTGTAGGTTCTTTGTTTCAGAAGGCGTCAATGTGCCAGGTAGCGATGAAAAGACAAGGCTCACACTCTAGCTCTGAATGCTTCTAATAATGTACTCAACACCAAGTGCTAGACAAGAGTGTAGTGGGGGTCGCTGTGGCACCTTGAGAGTTAACCTTAACCCTCAATTTTTCTTCTAGGTCCTGGATTCTCTGTAGAACTATGGGATCCTCTCCTGAGGTGAAATCAAGCATTAAGATTTCAAGGGGTTGGTTCACCCTGGGGGAAGTCTTAGAGAATAGGACCTCATTGACCCTTCTGACTTTGGTAAGGGCTTGCTTCATCTAGGGATCACTTTCAACCTAGATCTTGTTTGATTCTCCTTTCCAGGGGAGCCATAGGTGGGAGAAGTCGGTCGAAAAGTATCCATTCAAGGACTTAGACCAATTTTGATTTAATAACATCCCATAAGTCTCTGGGATGTCCACCACTTGGATGTCAATTATGCTGGCTATTATGGGGTCCTGGATGAGCTGTATCTGGACATTCTTTAATTCACTCACCATTTTCACAACAGTCTTATCCAATTAGATTACTGCACCATTAGATGGGGTGGGTCAGAATCTGAGCTTCTGACATATGGATAAGGGCATGATGTTGCTCGAAGCTCTAGAATCTACTAGGTAGTTGTATATGTTTTTGCCTTGTATGTTTAGGCCTAGTAGAAAGGGAGGATCTTCATTATTTTTCTGGAAGCTGGTCACATTGGCGTCTTGAAAGGAGACAGTCTTGGGTGGGCGACTGACAAATTTTGGGTTTCCAAAGAGCTTCAAAAGAGACCTCTTCTACTTGGGACAGTTTAGTAAAACCTCCATCAAGGTCATGGAGGTGGTGGTTTCTTCTAACGCCTTTGTGATGTCAAACCTTCCTCCCGGGAATTGGTGGCTTCCCCCGGTCGGGTCCTTTACTTGGTTAGAGCTAGAACCTTTTGGAGGGATAGGCCGGTCAGTTATATTATCCCAGGGAAGAGCGTCCTTGGGAGGTGTCAGCATGTAAACTGGCCCTTTACTAGCTTGGCTCTGAGTGTTGTAAGGAGCCCGTAGGTTGGTGAAGGCATTGGCCTCGAAGGCCGGAATTGATTCATCAAAGAATCCCTGTAATTCAGATTCTTCTTCATCTTCCCCAACGGATCTAAAGAAGATGGTCTCACAGGTGAATGCACTGTGAGTTGACTTTTGCACAAGAGGTTCTGGGGGAGTAGGATCAGATGATTGTTGCCTGTCCAGCTGGGAAATCATGATGACCTTCTCCAGTGTGGCACAACTTACCTCATTGTGGGAGCCTGTGTCATGCAATCTACACCAGTTGGTCATGGGATGAAATTATGTGACTGACATGAAATGGGATGGTCTAGCACCATACTGATTGGCATTTTGGTTTAGAGGTGTACCTCTGGTGCTTGCGTTGATGTTCCATTGCTGCTGATTGGGCTGAGGCCCATTGTTGAAATTTCTTCCCCCAACATTGTTGTTTCGTTGGCCGAAGAAAATATTCCCTCTTTGGGAATTGGAGTTCTAGGGTGCATAGGACCCTGCCTTCAGTTGACCCATGTCTACAGTCAGGGTAGACAACATTCACCGGAGGGATTCTACCTCAACGGTCAACTGAGTGTTTGTGTCACAATGTGATGGTTGTTGTTTTTGGTTCCTTGGGAAAGTAGCAGTATTTTCTGGAGTCGAGGGAAGCAATCCTCCAGCTGTGAATGACTAGAAGAAGGGCAGTCTGGATGATTGTGTCTGCTATTGTTGATTCTGTTGCGGCTGGTTCCAAGGGAGAGATTCAAGACCTGGTATTGCTTGAGTCTGTGATGGATAAACATACCAGGCCTGCTGGTCTATCGGCAGTGGTGGGGGATTCATGGCCATCATGGGGGCACCCATTTCCAGATTGGGGTTATATCCCCCAGTGTACGCAGTTCCACCGGGGATCATATTGAATGGCGTACTCTACCCAATCCCGCCCGGGGACTTGTTGAGGCCACAGGATAGTTCTAGGGCTAGGTTGTAAACTTTTTCCAAAGTATCCCAGTCACCTGGGGTGGTAGTTCTCCAAAGGAGAGTGGCAATGAAGGGGTCCATTGCGTTGAGATAGGTCTGTATAGTTACTTTAATGGATAGGATGAAAGGACTCGTGCACCACTTCAAGGCACATTAGAACCGGTGATTAAATGTTGCAAGGGGTTCATTTAGTTCCTTTCTGATGGAAAGGAACTGGCTATGGGACCAAGCTGGTTCCACATGTACGCAAAAGGTAGCCAAGAAGGTGTCCTCCATGTCCTGCCAACTGTTGATGGAGTTGGCGGGAAGGTTAAGGTACCAGTTCAATTTGCCCTGTCCCAAGGATAGGGGAATCATCTGGGTCACAACATCTTCATGTTGGATCCAGTGTCAGTTCATGGCATCTTTGTATGCCTACAAGTGTTCCTCTATGGTTTGCGAGCTTAGGTGTTCATATCATGGGTAGATCTTTTCTAGGTGCTAGGGTAAATCATTGGTTGCACCTAGGAAAGTTCCCATAGGGGACTCGGTATTCTCAACATATGCAACCATTTGGGGAGATAAATTTTGAGTAGGTTAAACATTGATTCCCGGGATTATCTGGGAAGTTTGGATATTCTGCAGTACACTAGACCCCTAGAAAATGGTGGCTGGTGTGATTTTTGGGGTCCATTTCTTTCGAGTAGGAGGCTCAAGTTCAACAAACCTTCTGGGATCAGTGGCTAATCTAAGGATTCTTCCAAATCTTGCTAGGGAGAAAGACCCAATCCCACTGAAGGCTTGACTCCTAAAACTATGGCTTGGGGAACCCTCGGGAGGTGTAAAATCAGAATCCTAAGAGGGGGACGAGTTCATACCCTCCTTCTAGCACCAATTTCTATTGATGGGACTTGTGTGACCGGGTCCACCAATAGAGGTAAGTTGTCACCAGGTACCAGGGTACCGGTCAACTTCGGCTGTAAAGTTTGTTTGGGAAAATGAGATTCCCTGGGCCTCCAAGCACATGAGAGTCGGGTCTCGACATTGTGGGGCTCGGTTGGGAGATGCTACTATTTTCAAGGGGGATAGCTGGTTATCTTCAACTCATCAACTCTGAGGATTCAGATACATGGGGTTTTCTCCAAGAATGCTTACACTTAACAAATAAATTGAAAAAGATACTATAGAGTTAGAAATATTTCATCTACCTATAGTTATACTAAACGTTCAAGACATCAGCAATGCTCTAACACACTACACTAAATACCAAAGAAATATACAACCATCAGTTCATATTTTATCAGTAGAAAAAGGTAAGGAGGTTGTTAATCTACTTTAAGTGACAGAGAAAAGGACATGAAGAACACAAAGCATAAAATACCATTAACCCAGGAGATAGAATGCCAACAACATCATTGATAGAATTTCTGCTTCTTCATTAACATCTCTTCCAGCAAGCACTGGTGCGTGATACAATGGTGACTCCAGGGGAGCATCTAACTACTAAAAGCTTAAATAATATGGAGCATTGAGCTCTGCAACTAAGAAAATGAGAAAAACTGCTTTGCTATTACTATGGACTGTAAAATCATCAATTTCACCGACCTTTGGAATGAGGCCAAAATTATTATTTATACACATCTATTGATCTAACCCTAACCCTAACTTATGTTACACTTCACAATAAAATACATTATCCGGTGGCCGGTACTACCTGCACCACTCTACAAAAAGGCCTTGAGATAGCAAAGGCCTGACACGTCAGAAGAAAAAGACAAGAAAGATAGAGTGGAAGATTCAACCTCGAGAAGAGGGTCAGAAAGGAGAAGGAAGAAATTTGATCCCCTGGGAATTGAGGCTACATGCCTCATAAATGGGAAAGCGGCGCCCTATCTTTGATGCACCAGGTGTATCTCTGAAGCGGCACCTTGGGAAGACCATCAGTTAGAAACCTCCCATCGAGCTGATGTGCCTTGTTGCAGTTCACCCACCTTCTAGCAACCTTTATTAACTGCCTTGAAAGTGACTGGTCAGCCTTGGGGACCGGGACACGGGTCACTTAATGAATACAAAATATAGGATCCAAAATTCTAGGATCCAAGAACTTATGTTCCGAAGGAATAAAGAATACAAAACATTTTCCTTGAAAGTCTTCTCTAGCTCCCGAATTATCTCTAATGTTGTTTGTTGTCATTGAAGGTCTAGAGGAGATGGGAAATCCCATCTTCGTTGATGTCCCTAAGGCCAGCCCACCTATACTTGGCCACCTCAATCTGCTCTCCCAAGTCTAGAATATTTCCCTTAAATTCTTCGGCCATTTTTGCCGCATCGTGACCTTTGAGAACCATGCGAGTTATTCGCATCATTTTTGCTCTGTCTATCCCCTCCAGGGATTGATACCTTGATTCCATTAATTCATCAAACTTCCCCAAAATATATTCCTCCAGCGTGCATGTGTCGATGTTAAACGGATCAGCTCCGGAGACCTTCAAAATAAAAGACTTGTATAAATTGAAAGAATATTGGACTGCATTGACCTTATCATGCAAGATCCCCACTAGTTGCTTGATAACCCCCAATGTGAGGTCAATTCTGGAGTGCTAGGTCCTTAAAAAATCAAATGATTCTTCTCCTAAAATTCTAGACTTGGAGACAATCTCCTCTCTGAGGCCGATGAGTTCTTCTAACTCAACCTTCCATGCCTCATAATTCTCGATATCTTCCTCCCATATGGAGAAGGTAGTTTCAGCCTTGTGTAGGACATGGCAGGCCGCATATAGATCCAGGAGTGTGGACACCAGGAAATGCCAGACATTTCCCAACTGTAAGGCAACCCATTCATCAACCACTTGGGTCTCTCTTCATCACCCGTAATGAGTCTATATCACTCTGAGGAAGTGGTGCATTTGACATAGAGGCCCTTGGGGGAATAACACTAATGGGCTAGGCCAGCTCTGTCAGCACTCCCATGAGGTTTGCATTTTTCTCCTTCTTTGCCTTAAATTTTTGGGCCTCTTTCTCGTAGCGAGCCTCCTGCCTTGGCTGCTTCTTTCAATAGGTTCAACTCACCTTGTTTTCCTCTCTTCCCTAGCAACACCTCTGTGACATCATAATCTCCATCTTTAGTCATTGCCTTGTCCACATCTGGGGAAGGTGTCATGATTACTGTGATTTTTTCTCCACCTGGCTTGGTCTGAAGAGTGTGTAATATCTACGCTTTCTTAGTGTTTGGCGGGTTTTGTGCCTGAGCCATCATCTCCGCCAAAGAAAGATGGGCCTTGGGTGTTGCCAGGGCCTTTCCCTTTCAAGATTCCACCAAGCACTGTGGCGGTAGGGGTGGCTTCATAGCCAAAATTTTCTCATGTGATTTCTCCCCAGGTTCTTGTTGTGCCCCTTCAACAGTATGAGCCTCTTCTAGCTCCTTACCTATATCTTCTAATTCACCGATGACATTTTCTCCATTGTCTATATCCTTGGCAATATTCAGATATTCATTGGTTGCCCCGGGGTTCCCTTCTTCATCTTGTCGCTACTCTTCCTCAACCTCTATGGCTAGGATGTTCTCTTTTGTTGGCATATCTTCTAGTACTGGGGGAGGAAACATGCCAAGATTCAATGTTTGGGCTGCAGTGATTACCTCCCCAAATGTTACCTTTGGGAGTGGTGTTTGGAACATGATGGTTGGGGTCACAGTTGTTCACATGGGTCTGGTTTCCCCAACCAATGCCATTTGTTCATTTTGTGTTTGTTGGCCTGAAACTCCCATAACCTATATTTCTGGGACTCTGGAGGTATTCTCCTATTCCATCCCCTTTTCTTCTTCCATTTGTGCTTCCTATTCCTGCGTAGGTTCCTGCTTTGGAGCTTCCTCCTGCGCAGAAATTTCTTCCTCCGACTGTGCGAGGTCTCCCTGCAAATTCCCAAAATCATCAGTTCTAAATACATCATCAAATTCTTCATGGGGGGGAGGATTTTTTGGGATGTGGACACACTCTGGCTCTTTCTCTAGCTCTGGGGAGTCAGAAGAAATGATCTGTACTTCTGGAATGTGCGGCATCCCAAGCTCTGGTTCTGTCTTCAGTTTTGGATTGAGCCTTTTCTTTTGCCTAGTAACCAAAGGAGGCCCCACATCCCTTAGGGATACTTTCTCTTCTTCCACCCCCATTCCTGTCACTCTGACCATCAATGCCGCTAGTGAAGGGGAAGAGGGAGGACGGACAGGTCCGGTCACGAGCACCGGAGTGGCCAACCGTGTGATCAATTTATCTCTCATCTGCTGGGAGGCTGCTAGTGTCTGCTTTAGTTTCTATTTTATGGGGGTCTTATGCAGGGTTGGAGTTCCCATTATTCCCTTTCCTTTATCCTGTCCCTGCAAAGAGGTTTCAACCCCAGAAGTCAGCTTCTGTACCATCGGGCCAACTCTTCGGGTGCTCTCGGGGCATACCCTCTTAAAGTATTCATGGCTATGCTCGACCACATTGCGAGTGATGTCTTCAATGGTATCCCCCTCTGGGGCATTCCAATCTACCAGTGGGAGGGCCATCTTATCAACTCCCCTTGCCTTGTACTGGGGATCTATCGTGGGGCCGGTGTCTGAGAAGTCATCCAAAAGTTTTTAGAGCTTCAATATTTCCATCATTCCCATTGTCATTCAGACGTAATGCTGACTTTGAACTTCAACATCATCTTGGCAATCTTCCCAGAAGTCCTCCATGTGAAATTGGCAAGGCTCTAACGCCTTGGGAAGTGCCAATGCAATTTTTCCAAGTAGATCAAAGTTATTCTATGCTAGATAAAATTTGGCCAAGTTTAGGCTCTTGAGTTCCCTGTCTACCTCCTTCGCTACGGCCAGAATACATGAGTAATTCCCATAAGAGATTGGGAATGGAACATTAGTCAGCTTCTTTAGAGCATATAAGGCGTGCAACTCCAGCATTTGTCTGCAATATTCTAAGAGGGTTATTTAGTTCCCACAATGTTTGGGCAACAAGTAAGGTTTCCCGGAGAAGCCGGTTATCCGAATATAGGTATGTTGCTAGAATTGGATGTAATAATGGCCATAAATTCTGACTAGATCCATTGTCTCCTTGGAGAGGTGGAACCTAACATCCCTGGTAGGTGTGAGTATATTATAGTAGACAAAGGTGTCGTTCACCCAGTGGAAGCTGGGGAAACTAACCACCAATTGAATTTGTGAGGAATAATCCCAGGGAGCCTTCTAACCTGGGTCGATCCCAAGTACACCTAATGTGAGCAGCCCATTGCTGATGGGTCATTGTTGTGCTAAGGCCCAGAGAACATAAGAGGTCATATAAAATTTGTGCTTTTAGGCCACCTGAAGGAATTGAGAGTCTACATGATTAGAAATAATGGTGGCCCAATCAAACTATTGCTCACCGATAGAGATGCCAAGCAAAAAGTAGTACATCCACCCTGAGAACTCTCGGGCATGGGGTTTCCCAAAGATCCAACATAGTGTTATAATCCCCATTTGGATACTTTATTTAAACTCAGATCGGGGGATCTCTAATTTCATCTTCTTGGGTTCCCTCTTCAGAGTCTTGAGCCAATGATTGTTCATATATTGCCGGGCCATGATCTCCAGCTGCTAAAATTGCCCCAAAGCTTCAGCTCTGGTAACGACGGCTAGATCATCAAACTGGGGAATCCCCAAACCTACCCAAAAAGTGGTGGTGTCGAGAGACACCATGGGGGTGGGATATCCGGTCTGGACCGAGGCGGTGAGCATTACAGCTTAGATGGAGGAGTTGTAATGTGCCGCAAGGGTGAGAATAAGCTCTGGGGCCTGCACTGAGCATGGGAAACAAGCGGCCCTCAGGATCCCAGAATCCCTGATGCTGATCACCAACGAATACTCAAACTTTTGTTGAATGAACATTATGTTAACTAGGGCCTGCATCTCTGCCCACATACCGACACTGGTGTTGGTGATGAACTGGACTTGGGATTCAATCTTTGACCCCACAACAGTATTGTCCTTCAGATATTTCATGCTGAGGGGCAGTTTCTCTAAGGACCTCTTGATTTTAGATCTGACGGCTGCCCTGGTGGCCGCTGTGGAGGGGAGTTCCAGACTCCCAGGTGGTGAAGATGCAGAAGCCTCAGACATAGTGAGTGCACGTTGTTTTGAAAACTTGTAAGGGAAGGTGACTGTTAGAATTCATAGATAAATAATACTCTGAGATCTGGAGATCTTATCACCGAGACACGTCCTTTGCCTGAAAAGTCAGTCCGGATTCAAAATCCTGAAAAGATATATATAT
>MU224395.1:2407593-2422432 GCA_018584345.1 Thuja plicata
TATATATATATAAAATTTAAATATGAAGATATTATGTGATATATTGTAAAAAATATATTAATATATAATATATAAAATAATATATGATATATATATATAATGTAATATTTAATATTAATATATATATTATATAATATTTAATGTAAAATATATATTATATAATATTTAATATATATAATACATAATCTAATATATAATTTTTGAGGGAGAAAGGGGAGGAAAACAAATTTAAGAGCGAGAAAGGGGAGGGAAAATTTAAAAATTAAAATTTTGCCATCATTTTCGGGTACCTGGAAATATCGGGCCCGATTAGGCTCGGTATTGCATTGTGCACCATACCTACCTGGTCAACTCTTCAAATATCTCAAAAATGTGTTTTTCCCCTATTTCTCTGAGTTCCAGACTTCGACCATGTAGCTGATGAATTTTTTTTGACCCGAATTTGATGAAATGAAAAGAGTATCTTAAGGAGATTATCAGCTTTCTATCGATATAATTGCTGTCAAATTTTGAATTCGGTAAGTAATTATTAGTTATTTTCCAATTGAGTTAACTCTAAAGTGCTAATTTATATACTGATTGAAAAATGGCTATAACTTTCAGACGGTATAAGATTTTTGAAAACTAAAAAATGCATCACATTCTATGCTTCACCTACTATAAGAAATTTTTTTATTTTTTTAAATTTGGTAAAGTTTTCAATGAGTTAAGGTGGTCAAACACGGGAGTTTTTTTATTCTGAAAATGTTGTAGAAGAAAATTCATAATTAATTATTTTTTTAGCATAAAATTACACAAAAATATGCGTCACATCCGGAAAGGAGTCTACTACTTATATATAAAATCTTATAAAAAAATATCATCATTTGATTATGATTAAGGTGGTCAGACATACACCTACTTCTTATTTTTTTCCTGAAATTTTTGTACTGCTGCATTGAAATCTATACTTTTCACCAATCAAATTAACTTTTTTTCAAAAAAGGTCTAGTAGTTTAGAAACTACATTCAATTTCCTACAGATTCTATTCTTACAAGTTTTTGATATTAGGTGGATAGCTAGTTCAAATTTTCACGTCAAGTTGACTAACCCTGATTTTGCTATTTTTTCACTGCCACTTAAGGGCATAGTTTGGCCCCCCATGATCTTGCACATACCCTGAGATTTAATAGTACCAAATTGTAATAATTTAGCCTCCTTTTGACGTAATAAATTTTGAAAAATAGCGTAAGTTAAATGAGGAGCTAAGCTAGGAATTGCAAGCTGAGAATGAATATTAGTAATGAATTGTTGAAACTCTTTAGGAAGGAATTTCTTAAGAATAATAGTAATTAATCTAATGTCACTTAAACTAACATTAACACCACTTAGTTGAGTTTTAATTGCATCAAACTTGAGTAAAAATTCATCCATAGTTTTAAAGTCATTATACCTCAAGTCCTCCAACTTGTCTTGGAGTTGAATCTTACGGGATTCAGATGAGTTGTCATATGTCTGTTGTAGAATGTCCCACGCTTGATGGGGTTTGGTACAATGTCCAATTAAGACATACAGGTCAAGAACAATTGAGAGACCAATAAAACCAAGAGCTTATTCATTTTTTATTTTTCATGCATCTTTTTCTGCTTGTGAAGCAGAGGTAGCTGGTTCAATAGAAGCATATGTAGCAACTTCAAGTAAATATGTAAAACAAAATAGAAAGGAAACATGAGTTTTCCATTGATGATAATTAGAGCTATTGAGTTTAATTTTTGGAATTAGAGTAGACATGATTAATAAATAAAATGATCAAATTAATTTAAACAAGATGAATTACAATGAAAATATATTGATTAAGATCAAGAAAAATAAATTTAGCTTAATGTTAATAAAAAATGGAAAGGTTAAATAATGATATTAAAAAAAATTAAATTTTTGGATTAAGTGAAGGAACAAATTTTAAATGCAATGAAGTAATGAACCAACAATTGAATTTGGTTAGAAATGATATAAATAACTTAGGAATGAAATGATTTGAAGTAAAATAAAGCAAGAAAAATGTATTGACGTTTAAACTTAATTTATTTAACCAAAATTTAAATAATTCAAAAAACTAAGTTAGAAGAGAGAACTTTAAATATACTTAGATAAAGATTGAATTAATCTAATTGAAAAAAATAAAAGAACTAATGAGATAAAGAATATTAGATGCCAAATTAGATGAATAATGTTGAATAAACGAACCCTTAATTATAGAATAATAAAGTAAATAGATTAAATGAGTCCAAGTTAATAAGGAATCGTTCAAACTAGATCTTGAATTAGAAAAACTACAAAGATAATAAGAGATCAGAGAATATGCAGAAACGTTATAACAATGAAAAGAGCGATAAATTGTAGCTCAATGTAAAGAATACTTATAAGAATCTATACAAAAATAATCTACAATAATGATAATTTATAAAAACTATTGTGCAATGTAAGACTGAATGAACAAAGGCAATGACGCATTAAACAAATAATGGGCTGCAGTCAGAGAAAGCTGCGTGACAACTCACCAAGTTGTTGAGAGATAATATACTAAGCTGTTGAGAGATAAAGTAATGATGCAAAGGTAATGCTGAGCTAATAAGAAGATGGGTAATGAAATAGAGTTTTAAATGGTTAAAGAATGTTACGCAAGAACCAATGGTTGAAGAAGCTATGGTTAAATAATATTGGCAGAGCTGCGCAATGTAAAGTCTCTCTGCGAAAAGAAATGAATGAAGGAATATATCTCTGCGCAAAGATAAGGGAGAGCTACGTGAGGTATGAAGACTGCTATGGAAGGAGTAAAAGGTGCATAAAGGAATGTTATATGCAAGTTTTAGAATGAACAAGCTGAACAATGAATGCTGTGCTAAAAAGGTTTGAAGAACAATGCTACGCAAGGCTGGAAGAGTGAAAAAAGGTAATATGAAGAGCTGCAAAAGGAAGTGGATAAAGTAGTCTACCCAAGGAATATGAGGTTTCTCAAGGAATAAACCAGTCAATGCTGCACTAAGGGAAAGAGCAGATATAATACTAGGCTGCGTAATAAACCAAGATATAAGCTATGCTATAAAAAGGATAAATCAAGGTATAAGCTACACTAGGATGAATAAAATAAGAAGCGCTATGAAACACAAAAGATAGACAAAGAGAAATGATACTAGAGGGATAACTATGCAAGGAAATATGAAATAAAGTTAAGGAAAGCTCTGAGATAGCTACGATGGAAAAGAGAGGTAGATTTAAATGATTAAAATAGCTGAGTTGCACAAAGACACAAAGATTAGAGAAATATATATATATTTAAACATGCAGAGATATATGAAATCAGAGATAGATGCTGCAAGAAATGTTAGCAGAGATAATGAATCAGAAATATACACGACAAGAATAATAAACATAAATAAGAGATAGTGGTGCAGGAGCACCTCTCCAAACACCTAAGTCCACCTTGGAACCAAATGGAGGTAGTGGATCTAAATAATTCCTAAAAGTAAATTGGGATATATTGAGGCCAATAATGGCAATATGTAATAAAAAAAATTTAATTTAAATATTATAAGTCCTGGAAGTCGTGGCAAAAGACTTAGGACCAAAACAATGTAAGGGTGGCCAATAGTGACAAATGGGATCTAAATTTGTTTAGGGGAGTCAATTAGGTCCTAGAAGAAATAATAAATTAATTGGGATAGAAGTTAATAGGTTTTTAATATTAAATATGCAATAAAATGTAAGTTGGAAATTCAAATATTTGAATTCCAATGGTTATGTGCATTTAGGAGGGAAAATGGTGTTTTAATGTTTTTAGACTTAACTAAGCCTTCCAACCAACCWAGATTGGTTGAGGAAATTTATAGGAAGTTTATTTAATGCTTGGAATGATGAGAAAGTACATCTGTACGGACAGATTGAGAAATTCAATAAAATATCAAGTTTTTCTTGCAAAATCTTGTTGTTTTAGATGCTTGGTTGATTGATCTAAACTTGGGAATGGATTGTGGATGATATAAGGATATAATAACATCATTTTATATCTATTTTGAAGTTTCTTATAGTCTATTTTGTTTCAGATTTAAAAAGTTGCTGTAGGTGGTCATTTGGGAGCATTGGAATAACTCTATTTTGGTCTTTTTAATGATGTAATGGGTCATTCAATGAATGTAATTGTTATTTATCATTGAATGGACCCTACGTAACATATGTATGATGTTAATAACTATTTTGATGCAGGAGAAGTGGATTTGAGATGGTGATCATCAAGAATAGTGAAGAAAACCTCATGAAATTTCTTGCTAGAGTGTAGCAGCAAGAGATCCAACTTAAGGAGGGCATGTTTTTGTTTGAGGAAAAAAAATTACATGTCCAATACATGGTGAATCCTGAAGGAGAGGTTCTGGAAGTGAGTGGAAGGGTGAAAACTAGAAGGCCCTAGTTTTTGGAGTAATTTGGTGAGGGTGTGATAGAAACCCCATAGGGAAATGTGCTATTGCCAAACCAATTTGATAGTCCTTAGTTTTGGAACATTTATAGACTCTGTGTAAAGTGGCATGTTAGGGAAGAAGATATAAATGGCACTTCCTTTGTAAATGCACCCAAATTAACCCTCTTGTAGACAGTGAACAGTCAGTTTTTGGGATAGTTGGTCTAAAGTACCAATACCAAATATTTTTATATGTTGTGTATAAGGATAATGGGTATCTAAATATATAATTTATTTTGGAAGTATTTTGGGAAAACTAAGAGTTATTTTGGAAAAACTCGTTGGTTAAGGCTACAAGGATAGAGAGCCTAGAGTGTGGATTAATGGTAAGATCTTGGAGTAGGACTTCAAGAACCACTTGAACATTGCTGGAGTCATATTTTAAGCCATATTTAATCCCTATAATAGTAAGAGAGTTGGGAGAAGTCAAAGTGATAGGTTAGTGACATATTGGCACTTGGGGTCACTTAGGTAAGGAACACCATTGAAGAAACCAAGAACAATTTCTTTATGAAATAACCCCAATCTAACCTACCTCTTTGCATTAGATATCAAGATAAAACACACAACATTAGTATAAAAAAATAGAGATGCTGAAAAACAATAGAGGGAAAAGATTCAACAAAATATAAACATGCAAACATGATTTTTATAAAAATGAGTGAGAATGTAAGAAATAGAAAACCCCTATGGTTGTCCGACAGAGGGTGTGATTAGTACTTTAAAAAAAAATTGAAATAGAAATGAAAACACTTAAATTTGCAAAAATAATGATGGAAATCCCTACAAATAAGAGTTAGATCAACAAAAATCTGATTTATTCTCCTCAACAGAGATATATTTCAACTATTCTTGCATGCACACTAAAAAAAAAGGATTAAACCGACTCTAATACCGTGTTAGAAATATAAAGTAAAATGAAAAAGATAAGGAAAGAATCCAAGAGAGTATGCAATAGAATATATTTACCAAATACTAAGAGAGAGAGAGGGAGAGAGAGAGAGAGAGATTTTTCTTCAATAGATCAAACACAAGTTCACAAAAATGCTCCAAGAACCAAGACAAGAACTCAAGGATTTTGAAAAGGGAAAAAATAAGAAAAAACCCCTTGTAAATAATATGACTATGGCACAAAGCCTAAAGAATGAGAGCAATAAGCTCAATACAATAATGAGAGTAACTCGGATAAAGTGAGGAGAAGTGAGAAAGAAGAAAAGGTTATTGAGCAAGTGAGTGAGAGGCATCTCTTAAATAGAGACGAGTGGAGGATTTTCCATGTAACTCCCATCTTCTATGAATGCCACATTCACATTGTTGATGAACCATAACTGTTTGAATGTCTGAAGATGTTAAGTTGATCACCAAAATGCAGAAAGATAATGCAAGACATTAAATTAGTTAATGGATTGTGTTGTCATTGATGTCAACTTGATATAATATTATTGGTTATGTACAAAGTGTCAAAGACTTCAGAGAACCAGAAAGATAAAGATTATGCTTTCAGTAATTCATAAAAGATCAGTATTCACTAAAGTGACTGCAAATATCGACGGGTAGTGCACCCCGACGGACAGAGAAACCCGAAAGTAAAGTCACAATGTTTCCCGAGCAAGAACAATGACAAGAATTACCGACAAATAGAATCACAAGCATTACCAACGAGAAGAACTTCATAGTGATGCCCAACAGACAGACAACCCCAAGGGAGATGCCCGAGGAGAAGTGAAGTGTTGACCAAAGCTAGCAAAGAGTTAAAACACTGAAAAGAACTGAAGTTTAGAAATGACATAAGACTTAGCTAGCAAAAGCTAAAGGAGTTAACTAGTTGTTAATATTTTTTTCATCAACAATTTAAAGTCAGAGATAAGTGAAATATTTAAAGAAGTTTTATTATAGTTGGCAAGAAGATATCTATGAGATAAAACAAGAGTAAAAGATTTTAATCAAGATTAGCTAGATTTGTGGATCACGCCAAGAATAAGAGAGTCAAGAACTTAGAATAGTGATATCATATCTATAAAGAGACAATCTAATTTATTATGAATTAGGGGAGTGAATAGAGAAGAAGGATGCTAGAGAGAAACTGATGAAGAGAAACTTCATGCAGTCCTGATCAATCAAGATAAATAATAGAGTTATATTTCTATAGAAATTGAGCAATAGAGAAGCACAACATTACCGAGCAGAAAGAAGTGGAGCAAAGGTATTGAAAAGATACATTGATCAGAAAGGTATTATGAGCTTATGATAGATCTAAGAAATCTGCAAGTTTATAGTTGTATATGTGAACAAATCATTTATTGTTTTAATTTAACCATTGGATCAGAAAGTCTCTTAACCAATTAGGACTTAACAATCCTTTCTATATTGAGATACATCCCAAGGAGTATCAAAAATTTTGATCATAAAGATAGCATGAGATGCCAGATACCATTTGACAAACTACACTGGGTTTAGTCATAGAAGGTAGCATAGAGATGCCAGATATCAAGTGATGAACTATTCTATTCAATTCCTCTAACAAGGTCACACCTAATAGTGTGTTTGTAACCTTTAATAGGGTTGGCTCTTCATTGAGCTCACTTTAGAAGAGTGGAAATTTTGGGTTACCGGTCTCAAGTGGTTTTTTTCTTAACAGGGTTTCCACATTAAAAATCTATGTGTCAATGTGTTTATGAGTCATTACTTTAGTGTTTTGCATTACACATAACTAATCTGGATTGATCGGTATACACTAAGTAATTTATGATATTTCAGTAAATGAAAGACTGCTAATCGGTATACAATTAGAATAAGGTTTAACAGTGAACTCCGAGCAGTAGTTATTTGTTAAGATTGTTTGAAGGCATACATCTTGTAGGATTGAAGATAACTAGAGGCTTAATATTGTGGTACTAAGTTTTTGGGTTGATTTATTAGAATTTTTTTGAGGCCACTGATTCACCTCCCCCCTCTCAGTTATTCTAACAATTGGTATCAGAGATTGTGTTCTTAGAAAGGGAGTTTAACAGCTCAAGAAAAAGATCACAAGATGAACAAACGAGATGTGCCCAAGTTGAATAAAGATAACTTTGCATCATGGCAAAGTAGAATAAGACTCCACCTATCAAGTATTGGTAATGATGTTACTCAACACCTAGATACTAAATATGTGTTTCCTATAGGACCTCACACACTTGAGAAATTGAGAAAAAAACATGAGCATAATTGCATGATGATAGAACTTGCTCCCTCACTCTCCGATGCTGAGATTGAAGATGTCAAAACCTGCACCTCTGCAAAACAAATGTGGAATAAATTGAAGCTGGTACATGGAGGAGATGCTAATGTACTAAGAGCCAAGACAAAAAGTCTAAGAGGGAGGTTCGATGACCTAAGGATGAAAGAAAGAGAAAATATCACTTAGTATAGCTACATAATCAAAGAGGTTGTCAATTCTATCCAAGGAGTTAGAGGTGTACTTGAAGAAGAGATAGTGGTAAGTAAAATCCTAAGAACCTTACTGCCTATATATGCTATTAGAGTATCTTATATACAAGAAATGAGAATAGTTGCAAACAATAATGTTACTCTAGATAGTCTGATTGGTAGATTGATTTCATTTGAAATGAATAACTTTGACAATAGTGTCTTACCATCTATAGAGTCTGCATTGAAATATTCTTTAAAAATAAGTAAGTCAAGTCATAGACACACTATTAGAAATGATAGTGAAATTGATAGTGATGACCAAGGACTTGACTAGATTAAAGCACTAATGGAAAGAAGATTGTAGAGAGGCAAAGGTAGATACAAAGGTAAATTACCACTTGTATGCTTTAATTATAAAGAGGTTGGACACTTTGCTGCAAGATGTCCTAACAGAAGAAAAGATGATAGAAGTAATGACAGAATATATGAAATAAAGTTTGACCGAGGTGATAACAGAGATTGATGAAGCAACTGACAATGTGACAAAAGAGATACCCAAGACTACAAGGACAAAGGAAAGAAATATTTTTACCTGGTTGAGAACACAACTGATGATACTGACACCGAATCTGATGCAGACATTGAGATGGTATTTTTAGCCATGAAAGATGATTCAGACAAAGAAGAAAGGTATGTAGAGACTACACTCATATCTAAGGTTAGTAAAAATGATGTCTAGATTATAGATAGTGGATGCACTCACTACATGACCGGTGATAAACAAAAGTTTGAAAATTTTGAATACTATAATGGTGGATCAATAAGAATGGGTAATGACACACCTTGTCTAGTTGAAGGTAAAGGAACCATAATGTTGAATAAATTGATCAAATGTGAAAATTATTACTGGGTAAAATGGCTTAGTTATAATCTATTGAGTGTTTCACAGCTAAATAACACAGGTCACCAAGTAGAATTTGAAAATAAGAAGGCAAAGATATTTAATGAATCAGGAAGGTTGATTGGAACTGGTGAACAAACAAAAGGTAACCTTTTCTATCTTGATGACATTAACACCACTTGTTTAATGTCCAGAAATGAAGACATATGGTTGTGGCATAAAATACTATGTCATGTAAATTTTGACAACATGATAAAGATAAGCAATAAAAGAAGAGTAAGAGGCTTACTGAGCATGTCAAAGCCTGAGCATATCATGTGAAAGAATTGTCAAAAAGGTAAGATGACAAAGTCTAGTTTCAAAAGTAAAGCCCATACATCTAATGATATTCTGGAATTAGTCCATACTAGTTTATGTGGACCCATGAGGACAAAGAGTTACTATGGTGATAGGTATTTCATTCTCTTTGTAGATGATTATTCTAGAATGATGACAGTTATGTTCTTAAAAGATAAATCAAAAGCATTCAAGATGTTTAAATGGTATAAGGCTATGGTAGAAAAACAAAGTGGTAAGAAATTAAAATGCTTGAGATCAGATAGAGAAGGGGAATTTGTATCTGATGAATTCACTAACTATTGCAATGAGCATGGAATTAAAAGATAGGTTTCTGCACCAAGAACACCACATAAAAATGAAATTGCTGAAAGGAGAAACAAATCAATTGTTGATTGTGCAAGAACACTGATGATTAAGAAAATCATCACTCAAACTTTCTAGAGGGAAGCTTTCAGTACTGGTATCTACACATTGAACAAAGTATAATTGAAGAAGGCACAAAGAAGACACCCTATGAGCTATGGTATGGTTACACACCTAATGTAAGTTAATTTAGAATCTTTGGTAGTCAATGTTATATTTGAAAGATGATAGAAATGGAAATCTTGACTCCAAAAGTGAAGAAGGTATCTTTCTAGGGTATTCCACCAAAAGCAGGGGCTATAAATGTCTTAACAAGTCATCTAACAAGATCATTGAAAGTGCAAATGTAAAAATAAATGAATTTGCAAAGAGGAATGATAAGGAAAGAAGAAAATAACTATACTACAATAGGTTTGTTTACACTGAAGAACCTGACACTCTACCCAAGCAACAGTGTATCGCTCCCAAGCAACAAAACATTACACTCGAGCATCAGGTTGCAATTACCAAAAATTAGGAAAATCCTCAAGATGATGTTCTGAGTGATGAAGATCAGAATGAAGGTCAAGATGATGATCAAAATGATGGACAAAGAGATGAACCAAAAATTTCCAAGTATGTCAGAAGACATCATCCATAGAATTAGATCATAGGAGACAAGAAGGCTAGAATGAGAACAAGAAGTAAGTCACTAAACAGTAGATGTTTACTTTGTGATTTTGAGCCTAAATCTGCTAATACTGCACTTGAAAATGAAGAATGAGTCAATGCTATGAATGAAGAAATATAACAGATTGAGAAGAACAAGACATGGACACCAATACCGAGACTAGATGACAAGAATGTCATCGGTATCAAATGGATATTCAAAAGCAAGTTGAATGAGAATGGAGAAGTCACAAGGAATAAAGCAAGATTAGTATGCAAGGGGTATGCACAAGAAGAAGGTATTGATTATGGTGAAACCTTTGCACCCGTTGCTAGACTATAAGGAGTAATAATCTTACTTGATTATGCTGCATTCAAAGGATTCAAGGTATACCAGATGGATGTCAAATTTGTATTCCTAAATGGAATACTAGAAGAAGAGGTATACATTGAATAACCAGAAGGGTTTTTTGATACAGACAAGAGAAACATGGTATGTAGACTACACAAAGGCTTGTATGGATTAAAGCAAGCACCTAGAGCCAGGTATGAAAGACTTCACTCCTATCTCATAAGCATTGAATTTGTAAGAACAAGTGAAAACAATAATCTATATTTAAAAGAAGATACTGATGGTAATATTCTGATTGCTGAAATATTTGTTGATGATATCATATTTGGGAGAAATGAAATGTTATGTAAATCCTTTGCTAATAAAATGAGCAAAGAGTTTGAAATGTCTATGTTTGGGGAGATCACATTCTTTCCTGGTCTACAGATTCTTCAACAAGATGTAGACATATATATCACTTAGTCCAAATACATAAAGGAAGTGATGAAGATATTCAAGATGGAAGATTCCAAGCCAGTTGGAACACCTATGGCAATCAAATGTAAGATGACAAAAGAAGACAAATCAAATGAGGTAAATTAGACCTTGTATAGATCAATGATTGGCAAACTAATGTATGTTGTTCATACCAGACCAGATATAATACATGCAGTTGGAATAGTTGCAAGATTTTCTACTAATCCCAAATAATCACATATGACTGCTGTCAAAATAATTTTGAGATATCTAAAGAACACCGAGGACTATGGCTTATGGTATAACAAAAAGGGTAAATTTGAGCTTCAAGTCTATACAGATGCTGATTGGGCTAGAAACTTAGATGACAGGGAGAGCACAACTGGAGGATATTCTTCATGGGTGAAAGACTTGTCACATGGATCAGAAAGAAGCAAGGATGCATATCAAAGTCTACAACAGAAGAAAAATATGTGGCTATTGCTGCAAACTACTCAAATATTGCATGGATCAAACAATTACTGGAAGGTATGAATATGAAGATTCTTGAACCAGTTATTATCTATTGTGATAATACCAGTGGATTAAACATTTTTAAATATCCGTTCATGCATGCTAAGACTAAGCATATTGCAATAAAGTATCATTACTTAAGAGATAAAGTGCAAGCAAAAGAAGTGGTACAAGAATATGTTCAATCCAAGGAACAATTAGCTGACATATTTACCAAGCCATTGTCGAGAGATACATTTGAGTACCTGAGATAGAGACTAGGGGTCTAACCCTTGTCTATCGGTTAGTAAGATGAAAAAGGAATTACATCAGCCTATACACAAATTGGAATATTATTCATGTTGATGCAAGTAAGGAAATGGACTACAAAGATACATGTGTACACAACAAGGTACATATCAACACCAAAAACCAGAGTCACTGTATTGCTGATGGATAGGGAAATTCAAGGAGTATATTATAAAAAGGTGAAAGGATATAAATTTGGCATAATAAAAGTTTACTTTGGCATTGTTGTCAAAGGGAGAGAGATTATCATTATCCAAAGGGAGAGAATATATAGAATATCCAAAGTGAGAGATTACATATGAAATATCCATCAAAGGGAGAGAAGTAACATGAGGGAGAGAATACATAATAAAGGAGAGATTGTTGTCAAAAGAAAAATAGATGATCAAGGAGAGGAATAGTCAAGGGAGAGAACATATCAGGAACACAGACAAAAGATGATACATCTATCCAGTAAAGGGATTGAAGATGGAAGAAAGACATTGCAAGAAAAAAATCTAAGCTATATGAGCTTACCGAGAGCCAAATATTTGTATTGGTTATAGAACAAAAGATATGAGAGAGATTGATGAAATACAAACTTTCTATATTTCATATTGTATTAGAAATAATATAGTGTGTTGCAATCAATGCCAAAGGGAGATATTGATGAACCATAATTGTTTGAATGTCTGAAGATGTTAAGTTGATCACCAAAATGCAGAAGGATAATGTAAGACATTAAATAGTTAATGGATTGTGTTGTCATTGATGTCAAATTGATATAATCTAATTGGTTATATAAAAAGTGTCAAAGACTTCAAAGAATTAGAAAGATAAATATTATTCTTTTAGTAATGCATAAAAGATCAGTATTCACTAAGTGAATGCAAACATCAACGGGTAGTGCACCCCGACGGACAGAGAAACCTGAAAGTAAAGTCATAGTGTTGCCTGAGAAAGAAACCTAAAAAGCATTACCAACGAGCAGAATCAAAAGCATTACCGATGAGAAGAACTTCACAGTGATTCCTGATGGAAAGACAACCCCGATAGACAGACAACCCCTGATGACATGCAATTGATTAAATGTTTGATAATGTTAAGTTGAAGATAATGCAAGGCATAAAATCAGTTAATAGTTTGTATTGTCATTGATGTCAACTTGATATCATCTGTAGGGTCATGTACAAAATTCCAAAGACTTTAGAGAATCAATGGAACAAAGGTTATTCTTTCAGCAATGCATAAAAGTCAAGTATTCACTAAAGTGATAGATAACACCGACGGAGTGCACACCATCGGTAAAGGAAAATAAGAAAATTCATAGTGATACCTGACAAGCAGAAGATAGTGTTGCCCGACGAAGCAAAGCACAGGATGCCTAACGAGCTGAAAATAGAGTTGCCTGACAAATGGAGATCCTGAAGCTAACTAGAAGTCACACCAATGAAATTGGCAGTTGTAACCGATGACTAACTGAAGAGTTAACCGACGGAATAGAGAGTTCAAAAAATGACAAAATATCTAGCTAGAAAGAGCTAAAGATAGACTTAACTGGTTGTTTTCTTTGTTTTATTTGACCAAAGTTAAGTGATTGATTTAAAGAATATTTGTACAGTTGGCATACAGATAACTACGAGATAAATCAGGAGTTATGCTTTAAATCAGATTGGCTAGATTATTTTTTACGTCAAGAATCAAGAATCAAGAATTAATGAATATGATGTCTATATAAGAGACAAGCTTAATTCATTTCCTTATTACATTCATGAAAAAGGGATTAAGGGGAGTGAATAGAAAGAGGATGCTAAAGAGAAACTGATGAAGAAAAAATTCATGCAGTACTGATCAATTGAGCCGAAGGAGAGCTAAGGAATTCTGCAGACACCAACGAATAGTGAGCACAACATCACAGAGCAGAAAGTATGGAGCACAAAAGAATTGAATTGATACATTGATCAGAGAGGTAATGTACTTAAATAGATCTAAAAATCTGCAATTCATGTTGCATTAGAAATAGGTCATTTTGTTTTAGTTTAACCATTGAATCATCAAGTCTCCTAACAGAGCAGGACTTAATAGTCTTCTATATATATTGAGGTACATCCCAAGGAGTGCCAAAAAGGTTGATTCATGAAAGTAGCATTGGATATGCCCAATGCCTATTGACGGTCTAAGATAGAGGCTGATTCAAGGATGGAAGCATTAGATGCCCGATACTAAGTGACAACCTATATGTGTAAAATCCTCTAACAAGGTCACACCTAACAGTGTGTTTGTAACCTTTAACAGGGTTGGCTCTTAACAGGGCTCACTTCTGAAGAGTGAAAATTTAGGGTACCGATCCCAGTGGTTCTTTCCCTTAACATGGTTTCCATGTTAAAAGCCATGTGTTATGTGTGTATGGTTTATTTTACTATTTTACATTTCACATATGCATTTATAGATTTATCGGTATAATCTACATATTTACTATATTTCGGTAAATAGTTATACTGCTTATCGGTAATCAAAGAGAATAAGGACATACAAGGAAAATTGATAGACAATTAATCATTATAAGTATTTTATGGCATGCATCTTATAGGGACATAATCTAAGGTTTATTTGATTGGTGGTTAGGTTAAAGAAATTTTTTTTAGGCCACTGATTCACCCCCCTCTCAATTATTACTAAAAATTGGTATCAGAGCTTGTGTGCTTAGAAGGAAGGTTTCAAGACCTAAGTCAAAGATCACAAGATGAATAGACGAGATATGCCCAAGTTGAACAAAGATAATTTTGCTTCATGGAAAAGCAGGATAAGATTCCACTTATTAGGTATTGGTAATGATGTTACTCAATTCCTTGAAACTGAATATGTGTTACCCACAGGAGCACCAATAGTTGAAAAAATGAGAGAGAAGCATGAACATAATGGCATGGTGATAGAGCTTGCTTCCTCACTCTACGATGTTGAATGTGAAGATATCAAAGAATGCAAAACTGCAAAGCAGATGTGGGACAAATTGAAGCTTGTACATGGTGGTGACAAAAATGTTTTGAGAGCCAAGGCAGAAAGCCTTAGAGGAAAGTTTGATGATCTCAAAATGAAAGA
>MU224395.1:2448958-2498307 GCA_018584345.1 Thuja plicata
CAAAATCAACCACATGTTCTAGGTCTAATCCATATCATAATGTAATCCATACAATATAATCATCATCATAAACATAATATCTCGAGTCTCTATCAAGATAATCAAAAAGTGTATCAATGTATCAAAATAAGTGTATCAACTGAGCTATGATGGGTCGGGGTGAGGCCTCACAGATAATACCCAATAATTGAAGGAATTACATGTCAGGTTAGTTGAAAGGTTAATCCTAGTTGTGGTTTTAAAAATTGTCTCACAAAGGTTATGCATTAAGGCTAAGGAGGAAATTGACTTTATAGCCCAACTGAAAGAAGGAACTGGTCACTCATCGCAAATCAACAAATCAAATATTTGAAGCGGATAGGAGAAAGACAAGATTCAGATAAGAAAAAATATATAATTAGCAATAGGAATAAAATCCAATAGCATCAGGAGGAGTAGTGATTGATTATAAAGGATAGAAGATAATAATAATTAAAGATAGGAGATAAAGTAAACAATTAGGAGTAGTAGAAGATATTACAAATCAAGTAGAAGAGAGCATTAGAAGAAGTAACATCAGATCAAGAGATTAGAAGTTAGAAAAGTTCAGTAAATAGGATCAATATTAAGGAGAGAGATAATAAATTATATATCTTAGAAGTACATGCCATTATGAGATAACACATAAAGAAATCAATAAATTAAACACATATTTTATTAAAAAGCTTCAACTTGAGCAGCAGTTGTAGTATAGGCTTACCCGCCTTCATTCTGTAGAGCCTAAAGTGAAAAAGTTCAATCCTCTAAAGGAAAGAAATTGTTAGTTGGCCAGATCACTTGGAGAAGATAAGAGAAAAGCTTGGAATAATTTTCAATCTTTCCAATCTTTTGATTTGGGAACCAACATACGTATAAGAGTACAAGTTACATAGAACTTGTGTCAAAAGTTTGTTTGTGGCTTGAAAAAGCCTAATTATAGTTTTCCTTTTTGATGTTATCAATAGTTGTGTTACAAAGGAATCAATGAAATGACATGAAGATTTCTAAGTAGGCTAAATGTATGTTGATGTATTTCAAAAAAATTATCATGATCAATTTGTTTGATGCCTTGACGCAGTCAAGGGTGGAGGTTCCAAGAATGGATAGTCAAAAACCTGATGTAGCCAAAAAAAAACATAGTGAAACACAACAATAATAGAGATAGGAAACAAAATTCAATTTATTACAACATGTCAGGCTATAAGGCCTTCCCAGTTACAACCAAATACAAAAGATATAAATCCAAGATCTAGCACAGATATTCTGTAAGAATTAGACCATTTACCTTATGCCCAAACATACAACTCTGATCCTCAGATCTGATCTCATTTCATCCCAGCTAATATGATGCCCTAAGCTAAGAACATAACACTGCTTAAATAGAAGAGGATACCAACAAGTCAGCCACAAAATCTAACATAGGAGATGCCAATGAACCAGATTTAGGTCCCCACAATCCCTAATGAGAGATCAAAATTAAATTCCACGCTACATAAATTAAATGTATCAAGTCAGCCTCCCAAACCCGCAAGAATACTAGTCACCAAGACAAACTACTGAGTCTCAACAACACTATCAAGTGCCATCAACCAACACATGCCAAGTATGCCAGGCATCACTGAGAAAGCATGATTATCGTGCACCACAAGAAACACTAAGTAGGTTCTGGTGAGCACCAGATTCATTGAGTTCTTCAGTGACTGAGCCCCTCAGAAAACATAATAGCCAAGCAACAAAACTCCTCCATGACTGAGTAATAATTCACCAACTAAGATCAAAAAACACCAAGTACTCTCCAAAGAAAATATATTTTTGTGTGATATAGGATTGCCAAGAATCCTAGGATGCTCCTGCATGAGACACCCTAGGTAAAAGAAGATGTTCCCATAAAGGAAATCATGAACATCTTAAGGGAATTAGAACAGGTATTCCATATCTATTCTTAACCCATATATCCTCTTGTCCTTCATTCCATGTTGTCTTCACTCTATCCACTATCCCATTTGGAAAGTTCATCTGCCCTCTACTTTTCTCCTTTATCATGTTTGCAACTTACAACAACTAACATTAACCATTCTCTACCTTGTTGATACCATCAGTATTTCGGTGAACCACATCCTCACCAGACTTATTAATCAACTCAGTATCATCTGAATCTTTCTGTGTCACTAGTGTCATCATCTGCTGCACTATCTGGGTTATAAATGTCATCTTCCTCTTAGTCTCTTCAAGTTCCTTAGAGATGTCATTCTCTTTTCCCTTCAAAATCTCCTTCCTTTCATCCATAGGAATAGGTTCATCAACTCTGCCAATGTCACTTGGACAATGTCTAAGAACCCCACATCTCTTAGTTGTTGATTCTTGCAAAGGTACCAATTTATATGTGGATCCTCCCTTCCTAACTACATAGGTATTTGCAGGAACATCAAACATAACATGTCTGTCATATTGCCAAGGTCTACCAATCAATAGATGACAAGCATCCATAGGTACCACATCAGATAATATCTCATCATAATAAGATCCAATCTTAAAATTAACAAGGAATTTCTCCTCCATCCTAACCTTAAACACATATTGTATCCATCTAATTTGATAAGGATTAGGATGTTTCATCCTTTCCAAACTCAACTTACTAACCATTTATTCTGAAACAAAATTATTAGAACTAACACCATCAATTAAGACATTACATACCTTGTCCTTTCACTTACATTTTGTTTTGAACAAATTTCTTCTCTACATAGGTTCATTAATACATGTAGCCAACCTCCTAGTGATAAGAACTTCACCTTATTCTACAGCATTCATTGTGTCTTCCTTGGTATTTAGTGCAACCCTTCTTTTAGGACATTAAAACGCCATATGACCCTTCTCACCACACTAAAAAAAGTACCCATGAACTCATTTCTCCATCTTCCTCTTTGTCCACTATTGTAATTCCTAGTGGTTTGACCACTACTAGATCCTTCATCAGTCTGTTTAGGATTCTCTACCATATTACTCCCAGCAGTTGTTTCACTAGAACGACCACCTCCGTTTCTGTTATTCTATCTTCCCTCAAACCTCTTGTTCAACTTTTCTTCAATCTTTAATGCCATCTAATAAGCATCTCCTATCATTGTCATCTAAATAGTAAGTAACTCTTCTTTTATACTAGGTCTCAAACCATAGATATACCTAGCAACCTTCTCTTTATCAGCTTCTGAATGACCAGTCCTAATCAGGATTCTATAAAAATCCTCGGTATACTTTTGCAATGACTTGCTTTCCTACCTTAAAATTTGCATCTTCTTAAACATATCCAATTCATAATCCATTGGAATGAGTTTCTTCTTCAACTTTTCAACCATTCGGTTCTATCTGATGATCTTGTCTTTACCTCTTCAAATTTTTTCCAATTGAACTTATCTCCACCATATGTTTGCATGAACTTTTAGCCTTGTGTTTGCAAACTAAACTCTATCAGGATCTTCTACTTCTTCATACTCAATGTATTCATCCATCTCATTAATCAAATCAATCAAATCTTCTAGCCTAAGGCTTCCAACAAATGTAGAAATTTCAATCTTAGGTCTTTTCCCAATTTTAGATACAACTCTCAGAAATCTATCCTCCGATGGATCTCTAACATCTTCTACAAATTATTCAAAATGATTTTCTTCTTCAAACTCTTCACCATTATCTTAGTGTTCTTTAGAAAAATTCTTTATTTGCAACTCCTCTTGTAGATCTCGCACCTGCTTCTGCAAAACACAACAATAATAAAGATAGGAAATAACATTCAATTTATTACAACATGTCAGGCTATAAGGCCTTCCCAGTTATGACCAAATACAAAAGATATAAATCCAAGAACTAGCAAAGACCTTCTACAATCATTAGGCCATTTACCTTCTACCCAAACATACAACTCAGAGCTAATACTTAGATCCTCAGATCTGATCTCATTCAATCCCATCCAATCTGATGCTCTAAGATAAGAACATAACACTACTTAAATACAAGAGGCAACCAATAAATACGTTGGTCATAAAATCTAACATAAGAGATGCAATCAAACCAGATTTAGGTCCCCATAATCCTCAATGAGAGATCCAAATTAAATGCCATGCTACACAAATTAATTTCATCAAGTTGGCCTCCCAAATCTGTAAGAACACCAGTCGGCAAGCCAAACTATCGAGTGTCAACTACATTGCCGAGTGCCAACAACAAACACATGTTGATCATGCCAGGCATCACCAAGAAAGAATGATGAATGAGCACCACAAGCATCACCGAGTAGGTTCTACCGAGCACCAGAGTTGAGGAGTTCTTTAGCAGCCGAGCCCCTCAGCCAACATAGTAGCCGAGAAACAGCACTCCTCCATGACCGAGTAACACTTCACCAACTAAGATAAAAACACACCAAGTACTCTCCAAAGAAAATATATTTTTGTGTCATACAAGATTACCAATAATCCTAGGATGCTCTTGCATCAAGCCTTTTTACTCTGAACTAATGAGACAACCAATTTCTTTATTTGTGAATGTGTTGTGTATAGTATTTATAACTAGTTCTTTGTTTTACTTATCAGTGATTCATAATAGCTACTCTAAGTCAATGTGTGATGAAATTGTGTGATGTTGCATAGTTAGAACATCAAGACACATTTGAGATTTATTTTTCCTCTCCTGTTTTCTGTAATTGGTCTTTCATAGGGAAACTTAAATTTAATTACAGTTGTGTTGTGACTTATGAAACATTCAATTGAAAGCCCCTTAATCTCATCAATTGATAAGCAGGAGAATTAATTTTATAGAATTATATCAAGTTCCTTTCTATTATATTTATATATAATTGCATCGAGTTGCATTTTATTATATATACTCAATAAACAATTATATATGTGTAGACACCCTAAAATGGACATACTTGCAACCTTACATTAAAAACACTATTTTTCATCTATTAATTAATGATTTTTTAATCATTAATTAATCATCTATTTTCTTCTAATTTCATTCCCCAAATCATATAATCAAATCCCAAAAATTAATTAAATAATTAATTTTATTTATTTAATTAACCTTAACTGATTAATCTCCATTAATTAATTAAATTCAATTTCCTAAAGTTTAAATTTAAATATTTAAACTTCTTAATTAATTCTTCTAAATAAATTAATTTTATTAATTTAATTTAATTTGATTTAATTTCATTGAATAATTCAATTCTAAACCAAAAAGAATTCAATTATCTCACATGTTGAATACTTTAATTATAAAAATGAATTAAATATTCAATTAAATCCTTTCTATAGTTCAAAAAATAGTACTCTTGATCAGATCTCTGATTGCATAAATTACTCCACCTACCTCTTCAGTTCAAAAAGGTAACTCCAAATTACCTCTTCAGTTCAAAAGGTAACTCATAATCAACTATTCAGTTAACTAAGCTCTATCTCCTCTCTTCCAGTTGAGGATGTGGAGTTTACTGATGGCTTCTCCAGTTCCTTTTGATCTTAACCGTTCATCCTCCTATCTCTGGGATTAATCTCAACCCTTCATAACCATTTGAAGGATCTAGGATTTCAAGCTCACGTGTGTTGTTACTCTGTCAAATTGGTTCAAGCATCAAGCCTTCTTGCGATTACATATTCAATATCATATTCTCAATACTCCCAAGTCATAGACGCTACCCACACCAATATTGAGCACCACACAAACAATGTTTCATAAGGAGTAGAGAGAGACAATAGAATATTTGAGCTTTGTTTATTTGCATTTGTTTGTATTCGTCCTTTATTGCTTGTTATTTTATTGTTGTATGTTCATTCTTAGTAGTTATTTGATTGATTTCCCCCATTGAAAATTGGTGCTACTTGTTAGACTAACAGAGAGGGGGGAGGGGAGGGGGTGAATCAATGGCCTCAAAAACTAATCCAATAATCCAACCAAAACCTTATACCACATATATTAAACCTCTAGTTATCTTCATTACTACAAGATGTATGCCTTGTGTGAATCTAACATGTATATACTGCTCAGTGTTTATACCTTTTATCCTTTCCTTAAGCTTTATCGAATAGCAGTCTATATTTTCTTAACCTTTACTGAAATACAGTAAATAACACAGTGTTTACCGATCAATCCTGCTTTAGTAATGTGTAAAGAAAAACATCAAAGCAATGAACCATATACACATTTGACACATGGATTTTTAATGTGGAAACCCTGTTAGGGGAAAAACCACTTGGGACCGATAACCCAAAATTTTCACTCTTCTGAAGTGAGCTCGGTGAAGAGCCAACCCTGTTAAAGGTTACAAACACACTGTTAAGTGTGACCTTTTTAGAGGATTTAATATTAATATTTTGTCACTTGACATCTGGCATTCACTATGTTGTCTTCATGAGAAACCTTTTGATACTCCTTGGGATGTATCTCAATATATAAAGGATGGTTAAATCCCACTTTGTTAAGAGGTTTTTTGAATCAATGGTTAAACTGAAACAATATATGATCTGTTCATAAATACAATTTAAACTTGCAGATGTTCAGATCTATTGTAAGCTCATAATACCTCTTCTGATCAATGTTCTCTTCTATTCCTTTTCTCCACTTCTTTCCGCTTGGTGAATGCTATTGCTTTTTTGTTGCTCGGTGTCTGCAAATTTCTTAGCTCTGTTCTCTAGCTTGTATGATCAGATCTGTATGAAGAATTCTATCTTCACCAGAATTCTCTTCAACATTCCTCTTTTTTTTCATAATGACTAGCTTGTCTCTTTTATAGACATGATTTCACCATTTCTAAGTCCTTGTCTTTCTTTTTCTTGATGTGATTTGCAAATCTTTCCATTCTTGCTTTAAAGATTGCTTTAGTTGTATCCCGTAGATTTCTCCTTGACAATTGGAATAAAACTATCTTTAAATATCTATCTTATCTTTAGCTTTTAAATGATCAATGAAAACAAAGTAAACAATCAGTTAACTCTATATTTATCTCCTTCTAGCTAAGTCTTTTGTTGTTTCTGAACTTCAGTTCTGATCGGTGTTTAACTCCTTATTTTCTCGGTCTTGACTTCAGTTGTCCTTGGGCATCTTTGTCCATCAGGGTTGTCTGTCTATCAGGTAACACTGTGACTTTTAGTTCTGCTCAGGTATCACTTTGGTTCTACTTTGTAATGCTTGCTCGAGTATCTTACTTAGGTATCACTGTGACTCTTCTCAAGGTTCTCTATCCGTCAGTGTGCATTGTCCCTCAGTGTTTGCTGTCACTTGGTGCATACTAAAATTTTATGCATTACTGATAACATAGCCTTTATCTCTTTGGTTCTTTGAATTATTTTTCAATATGTATATGACCAATCAGATTATATCAAGTTTACATCAATGAAAATACAATACATTAACTGATTTAATGCCTTGCATTAACTTTCTGCAGTTCAGTGATCATCAACTTAACATATTCAAACATTTAATCAGTTATAGTTCATCAATCTCTCCTTTTGGCATTGATGCCAACATACTACATTAATACTAATACAATATGAAATATATCAGTTGTAGTTCCACAATTTCTACCAAACTTATTATTCTATAACGAATTCAGATATCTGGCTCTCGGTAAGCTCATATAGCTTATATTTCATTCTTGCAGAGTCCTTTCTTCATTCTTCATTCCCTTCACTAGACAGAAGCAACACCTTCTAATTGTGTCTCTCCCTTTGTTGCAAAATCTCTTCTCCCTTTTCTGGATAGATATGCAGTGTTTAAATTTTCAAATTCTCTCCCTTAGATGGATGTTTCTTTGAATCTTTCTCTGATGTTTTCTCTCCCTTTGATTGTTCCTCTCCTTGATGGATATTTATTTTCTCTCTTCTCTTTGAACACAATATTGAATGATCATCTCCATATTCATTAAGTACATCTCTCCCTTTGAATTATCATGATAGATATTTTATATGGATATAATCTCTCCCTTTGACAAAAATGCCAAACTATATATCTTTTCTATAATATATTCCTTGAATTTCCTCTCCATCAGTAATACAATAACTCTAGTGTATAGTGTAGATGAGTACCTTGTTGTGTACTGATATATCTTTTCATTCCATCTCTTTTCTTGCATCAACATGAATGATCTTCTGATAATGTGTAGGCTGATGCAGCCTCCTAGTCATCTTAGTGACCAGTAGACAAGGGTCTAACCCCTAGTCTCTTCCTTAGGTACTCAAAAGTATCTTTAGGCAATGGCTTTGTGAATATGTCTGCTAATTTTTATTTGGATTGTACATAGTCTAGTATCACCTCTTTCTCTTGAGATTTTTCTCTTAAGTAATGATACTTGACAACAATGTGCTTTGTCTTAGCATGCCTGATAGGGTTCTTTGAAATATTGATAGTACTCATATTATCACAATAGATAATTACTGGTTCAAGGATTTTTGTATTCATACCTTCCAATAATTGATTGATACATGCAATGTTAGAGAAATTTTCAGCAACAACCACATATTCTACTTCTGCAGTAGATTGTGATATGCATCCTTGCTTCTTACTTATCCATGTGACAAGTCTTTCACCCATGAAGAATGCTCCTCCTATTGTTCTCTTTCTTTCATCTATGTTTCCAGCCCAATCAACATCTATATAGAATTGAAGCTCAAAATTTCCTTCTTTTCTATACCATAGACCATAGTCATCAGTATTCTTTAGATATTTCAGAATTCTTTTGACAATAGTCATGTGCGATTCCTTGGGATTAGCAAAAAATCTTGCAACTATTCCAACTACATGTGCTATATCTGGTCTAGCATGTACAACATACATGTGTTTTCCAATCATTGATCTATATAAGGTCTGATTTACCTTGGCTGACTTATCTTCCTTTTTCAGCTTGCATCCGGTTGCCATAGGTGTTCCAAATGGTTTGGAGTCTTCCATCTTGAATATCTTGAGAACTTGATGTGTATGCATTCATCCTGTTGAAGAATCTATAGACCAAGAAAGAATTTGATCTCCCCAAACATTGACATCTCAAACTCTTTGCTTATTTTATTAGAAAATGATTTGCATAACATATTATTTCCTCCAAATATGATATCATCAACAAATATTTCAGCAATCAGAATGTTATCATCAGTATCTTCTTTTAAATACAGATTACTGTTTTCACTTGTTCTTACAAATCCAATACTTATGAGATATGAGTGAATTCTTTCATACCATGCTCTTGGTGCTTTTTTCAATCCATACAAGGCTTTGTTTACTCTACAAACCATGTTCCTCTTGTTAGGATCAACAAACCCTTCTGGTTGTTCAATGTATACCTCTTCTTCTAGTATTCCATTTATGAATGCAGACTTGACATCCATTTGGTATACCTTGAATCCTTTAAATGTAGCATAATCAAGTAGAATTATTACTCCTTCTAGTATAGAAATGGGTGAAAAGGTTTCTCCATAGTCAATACCTTCTTCTTGTGCATACCCTTTGCATACTAATTTTTCTTTGTTCCTTGTGACTTCTCCATTCTCATTCAACTTGTTTTTGAATATCCATTTGGTACCAATGACATTCTTGTCATCCGGTCTAGGTACTAATGTCCATGTATTGTTCTTCTCAATCTACTCTATCTCTTCATTCATAGCACTCACCTATTCCTGATTCTCAAGTGCAGTCATGACAGTTTTAGGCTCAAAATCACAAATTAAACATCTAGTGTTCAGAGACTTACTTCTTGTTCTCATTCCAGCCTTTTTGTCTCCTATAATATGGTTCTATGGATGGTTTCTTTTGACATACTTGGAAAGTACCAGTTCAACTCTTTTTTCATCATTCTAATCATAATCTTGACCTTCATTTTGATCTCCATCACTCGGTGCATCATTTTGAGCAATTTCCTGATTTTTGGTGTTTGTGGCCTGATGCTCGGGTGCATTGTTCTGTCGCTCGGTAGCAATACACTGTTGCTTAGGCAGAGTGTAAGGTTCTCACTGTAGAATTTTTTTTGTAGTATTCCAGTTCCTTTCTACTTTCCTCATCATTTTTCTCAGAAAATTCATCTCCTTTGACATTTTCACTTTCAATGATTTTGTTAGAGGACTTGTTAAGACATTTATAAGCCTTGCTTTTGGTAGAATACCCTAGAAATATTCCTTCATCACCTTTGGAGTCAAGCTTTCCATTTCTATATTCTTTCAAAATATAACACTGACTTCCAAAAATTTCAAGGTAACTTACATTTGGTGTATGTCCATACCATAGCTCATAAGGTGTTTTTTTGGTGTCTTTCTTCAATTGAACTCTGTTCAATGTGTAGACAACAGTACTAAAAACTTCTCTCCATAATTTTTGTGTAATGCCTTTCTCAATCATCAGTGATCTAACATAATAAAAAAATGGATATGTTCCTTCTTTCAACAATCCCGTTTTGTTGTGGTTTCCTTGGTGCATAAACCTATCTTTTGATTCCATGCTCATTACAAAAGTTAGTGAATTCACCATAAATAAATTCTCATCCTCCATATGATCTTAAGCATTTTAGTTCCTTACAAATTTGTTTTTCTACAATATCTTTATACCATTTAAACATCTTGAATGCTTCTAATTTCTCTTTTAAGAACATAATTGTCATCACTCTAGAATGATCATCAACAAATAGAATGAAGTATCTATCACCATAATAGCTCTTAGTTCTCATGGGTCCACATAGGTTAGTGTGGACTAATTCTAGAATAACATTTGATGTGTAGGTTTTTCTCTTGAAACTAGACTCTGTTATTTTACCTTTTTGACAATTCTTACACATGACATGGTCGGGTTTTGACATGCTTGGTAAGCCTCTTACTTTCCTTTTATTGCTTATCCTAACCATGTTGTCAAAATTCACATGACAAACTTTTATGCCACAACCATATATCTTCGTTTCTAGCCATTAAACAAATGGTGTTAATATCATCAAGATAGAATAGGTTACCTTTTATTTGTTCATCAGTTTCGATCAATCTTCCTGATTCATTAAATATCTTTGCCTTTTTGTTCTCAAATGCAACTTAGTGACCTATGTTATTCAGATGTGAAACACTCAATAGATTATAGTTAAGTCCTGTCACCCAATATGCATTTTCACATCTGATCAGATTATTCAACATTATGGTTCCTTTACCTTCAACTGGACAAGGTGAGTCATTACCCATTCTTACTGATCCACCATTATAATATTCAAAATTTTCAAAATTTTCCTTATCTCCAGTCATGTGGTGAGTATAGCCACTATTAATAATCCATACATCATTTTTACTAACCTTAGATATGAGTGCAGTCTCAACATACCTTTCTTCTTTGTCTGAATCATCCTTCATAACAACAAATACCACCTCAATATCTTCATCAGATTCAGTGTCAGTATTTCCAACTTTTTTCTCAGCCAGGTAACAAGCTTTCTTCCCTTTGTCCTTGTAGTCTCGGTTATCTCTTCTATTGAATTGTCAGTTGCTTCAGTAATATCGGTCATCACCTCTATCAAAATTATTTTCATAAGTTCTATCATTACTTTTGTCATCTTTTCTTTTGTTAGGACATCTAGCATCAAAGTGTCTAATCTCTTTACAATTAAAACATACCAATGGTAATTTACCTTCGTATCTACCTTTTCCCTCTGCAATCTTCTAGCCATTAGTGCTTCAATTTCATCAAGTTCTTGTTCATCAGTATCAATTTCACAATCATTTCTCATAGCGTGTTTATGATTTGATTTACTTATCTTTGGAGAATATTTGAATGTAGACTCAATATATGGTAAGACATTGTTGTCAAAGTTATTCATCTCAAATGAAATTAGTCTACCAATCAAACTATCTAGAGTAACATTGTTATTTTCTACTACTCTGATTTCTTGTATAGCCGATACTCTAATAGCATAAATAGACAATAAGGTTCTTAGGGTTTTACTTGCCATTGTTTCTTCTTCAGTTACACCTCCTACTCCTTGGATAGCATTGACTATACCTCTTTGATTCTACAACTATACTAAGTGATGTTGTCTCCTTCTTTCATTCTTAGGTCATCAAACTTTCCTTTTAGGCTTTCTTCCTTAGCTCTCAACACATTTGCATCTCCTCCATGTACTAGCTTGAGTTTGTCCCAAATTTTCTTTACAGTGGTGCAAGATTTGACATCTTCAAATTCAGCATCAGAGAGTGAGGAAGCAAGTTCTATCATCATAGAATTGTGTTCATGATTTTGTCTCAATTTATCAACTATTGGAGGTCCCTTTGGTAAACCAAATTCAGCATCCAAGTACTGTGTGACATCATTTCTAATACCTGATAGGTGGAGTCTTATCCTACTTTTCTATGATACAAAGTTGTCTTTGTTAAACTTAGGCACATCCCTTTTGGTCATCTTGTGATCTTTTGCTTGAGTCTTTAAAATCTGTTTCTAAGCACACAAGCTCTCATACCAATTGTTAGAATAACTGAGAGGGGGAGGGGGGGGGTGAATCAACGACCTCAAAAACTAATCTAATAATCCAACCAAAACTTTATACCACATATATAAAACCTCTAGTTAGCTTCAATATTACAAGATGTATGCCTTGTGTGAATCTAACATGTATATACTGCTCGGTGTTTATACTTTTTATCCTTTCCTTAAGCTTTACCAAATAGCAATTTATCTTTTCTTAACCTTTACCAAAATATAGTAAATAACTTAGTGTATACCGATCAATCCTATTTTAGTAATGTGTAAAGAAAAAAATCAAAGCAATGAACCATATACACATTTGACACATGGATTTTTAATGTGGAAACCCTGTTAGGGGAAAAACCACTTGGGATCGGTAACCCAAAATTTTCACTCTTCTAAAGTGATCTCGATGAAGAGCCAAACCTGTTAAAGGTCACAAACACACTATTAAGTGTGACCTTGTTAGAGGATTTAATATTAATAGTTTGTCACTTGAAATTTGGCATTCACTATGCAGTCTTCATGAGAAACCTTTTGATACTCCTTGGGATGTATCTCAATATATAAAGGATGGTTAAATCCCACTCTGTTAAGAGATTTTTTGAATCAATGGTTAAACTGAAACAGTATATGATCTGTTCACGAATACAGCTTAAACTTGCAGATGTTCAGATCTATTGTAAGCTCATAATACCTCTTCTAATCAATGTTCTCTTATGTTCCTTTTCTCCACTTCTTTCTGCTCGGTGAATGGCGTTGTTGCTTCTCTGTTTCTTGGTGTGTGTAGATTTCTTAGCTCTGTTCTTCAACTTGTATGATCATATCTATATGAAGAATTCTATATTCACCAGAATTCTCTTCAACATTCCTCTTTTTTTTCATAATGAATAGCTTGTCTCTTTTATAGACATGATTTCACCATTTCTAAGTCCTTGTCTTTCTTGCTCTTGACATGATCTAAAAATCTTGCCATTCTTTCTTTAAAGATTGCTTTAGTTGTATCCCGTAGATTTCTCCTCGACAACTGGAATAATAATAGCTTTAAATATCTAGCTTATCTTTAGCTTTTAATTGATCGATGAAAAAAAATTAAATAATCAGTTGACTCTATATTTAGCTCCTGCCAACTAAGCCTTTTGTCAAATCTGAACTTCAGTTCTGATCGGTGTTTAACTCCTTGTTTTCTCGGTCTTGACTTTAGTTGTCCTCAAGCATCTCTGTCCGTTGGGGTTTTCTGTCTGTCGAGTAACACCGTGAATTTAACTTCTACTTAGGTATCACTTTGGTTCTGCTATGTAATGCTTGCTCAGGTATCTTTCTCGAGTATCACTGTGACTCTTCTCAGGGTTCTTTATCTGTTGGTGTGCACTGTCCATCGGTGTTTGATGTCACTTGGCATATACTAAACTTTTATGCATTACTGATAATATAACCTTTATCTCTTTGGTTCTTTGAAGTCTTTGATAATATGTATATAACCAATCAGATTATATCAAGTTGACATCAATGAAAATACAATACATTAATTGATTTAATGTCTTGCATTAACTTTTTGCAGCTTGGTGATCATCAACTTAACATCTTCAAACATTCAGTCAGTTATAGTTCATCACTACTAACGACACTTGTTAACTCGAGATTTTGGAGACATGATTATGAGCCTACAAGATTTTATTGAACCCGAAGTGAATCAAACATCCCAAATATCACTTGCAGATGATAGACATAAATTTTTGGCATTGGCCGTACGACTGTAGAATTTATTTTTTCATGTTTTTCTCAATATCCTTGTAATTTTGCAATCACTGGTATTTTACCGCAATTGAAAATTTTTTCCGCAATCGACTAGTTTAATGCCGCAATCAATTTAAGAGTTTTGCAATTATTTTATGTCATTATTCAAATATCTATTTTCTTTCTCTGTGCCGCAATTGACCAATCTGTATTGCAATTGATACTAGTTTACTGCAATTGACCATAGTGTACCACAATTGACCGATCCATGCCACAATCGACAACATGCTGTCGCAATTGAAAGTGCTTTACCATAATTGACAACATACTACCACATCTAATAGGATATTACCACAATTGACATACAATTACCACAATCGACAGAATTATTGCTTATCTGATTTAAATTCACTATTTTTCTTTTAAGATCTGATTGTTTTCTCAATTTTTGTGCAGGATTAACCAATGTTGAATGGCCAAAAGGGTAATTAGATGCATCCCAGGTGCTAGATCAGTAAGAGTACCCATAAGAAGGACCATAAATTATTGAACACAAAAAAGAGCCATCTTAGCCATCGCAACAGAAGATCAAAGTGAAGCATACAACAAATATCTGGATTCTATCAAACATTTCGTAGCTAAGTACAAGGTCACAATTATTCTTGGTGGTCTTAACAATTCTAGAGTTGCGGGTTATTCTTCAATTCTTAATTAGACACTTTTTGGTACTAACATTTTTTGACATCTTGTGGCGAGGAAAAGGTTAAATAGCTAAAATTAACTCATTTTTTCATTTCAGTGCTTAAAAAGAACATTGTATGAAAAACATCTTGAACCTCACATTTCCAAAATTGGTGCTTAAAATTGACATGGTGGTTAAGAATTGAACCAAGGCAAACAATATTTCAAATTTGGTGCATTAAAATTGAACAAGCAATCATCATCTACTTTGGGCTTAAAATTAAACATTTGTGCTTGTATGGGTGATTAACTTAGTTCACACTTGGAATTTTGGGTTTAATCGACTAACCTTGTGTCTTGAGTCATTGGTGCGCTTGTAAAAATATATTAGATTAAAAACCTTTATACTTTTTAGAAAGGCCTGTCTGGGGAATGTGCTTCTTCTTCAGAGAATGACCTTAAACCAGTAATCCTTCCGATTGATATATAAATAAGAGGTGAACCAAAGTTTTTTTTTTATATCTAGCCAAGCTCGAGAGAGGTGCGTTGATGATAGCATGGATCAAGTGTATATCCTTAAGTAGCCAACATGGTCAAATAGGCTCTTAAGTGAGTCACACACATACAAACTGATTAAATAGACACCATAGACCCTACTATAGCCTTGTTAAAATAGAGGCCAACCCGCTTCACCTCTAAACAAATACCTTATTATAATGCAAGGGGTTGCAAAATTTCCCCCAAGATTCCCAACATATATGTTCCAAGGTATTGTGTTATTGAAAGAGATCTTCACTAGCATGACAACAATATTTGGCAACAACAAAAACACGGGTGCCTACATCATGGACCTTTGTGTCCTAGTAGTGTGACACTTGCTATGTGAGCTAACATAAATTCAAGCATTGGGCCTATAAAATTGTATTTGAAAGCCAAATTTGCATTAGATTAATTTATTTGTCCTTGTATCAAAACCTGTGCTAGATTACAAAACACATTTTCCATTATGCTTGTTCTTTGATGAGTCTCCAAAATGAAAAAAAAACATCAAAACTGTCAAAATGAGTCCAACATGTTAAAGTCTAGGCTGTCAACATCAAACCTATTCTGCAATCAAAAAAATTATTCCAGATATCAATTTTACCAGATAGTTAAGCCAATTTGAATTTTTTTTTTAGACTGTCTCCCCTTTGCCTCAATTGCCCGCATCCTACCGCAATTGATGAAATTATACTGTAATAGACCTATTTATTGCTGCATTTGACCTTTCTATTACTGCAATTAGTGTTTGATTACCACAATCAATGTGTCACTTTACCGCAATCGATGGAATTTTGTCGCATTTAACCAGAGAATTTGAAACATCTATTTTTACCTAAAAACCTTGGAAAGACTCCTCATTTTTTGTAAAATATTAGTGTCTATCCTAGAAAAATGTGAAGAACATTGTGTGAATCTTTAAAATTTATAGATCATCCATTCTTTGAAAGCATGATTATTGTCTAAACATTCTTAGTTCAAAAGTTTAAACTCAATTATCTTGATCCCGTTATCTCAAAATAATCAATCTCTGTCAGCGACTTTGTCCAAGGTAATAGTCAGAATCCTATTCTTACATCACCAAGTCTTTGAGATCAAGATAAATCAACATATGTCCTTATAATTACCCTTTTCCAAACATAACTGAGACTCTCCTAGAAAGGTCATCATTTTCTGTTTGCTTTATATCACTTGTTTTAGTCAAAATATTTTTTGACAACATTATGTCTCACACACCTTATGGAGGGCCTTATACTAGGTCAAAGGCTAAGACTCAACTCGACGAGTCCTATATCAACCAGTTTCTCCCATGGGAACAAGAGCGAGAGGATGAACCTTTCAAAAAAAAAGTCATGCTCTTCTCATTGAGAATCCCCGCAGGCCAACACTGTTCCATGATGTCACAGAGGAGGAGCTCGAAGACATAGAGAAAGATGCCTATTCCACACAGGTTGTTGATGTTGTTGTAAAGAGAAATCCCCAATGATTCTTAGCCATGTTGATTAAGAAGGGAGTCAAACTCACCGCCAAATTTAATGTGTCAACAATATGGCCCAAGAACCCTCTCACAGGTCAAAACACCACCACTTGACCCTCTCAAACGGAACCTGTGATATACCAAATATTTCCATCATTGACGAAAACAACATCAGCGCAGACTGTGTCAAATTAGACTAGCTCTACAAATCAAGATAACATGTCGTCCATTCAAACCATGACAGGATCCAAACTAAGTGTACCCATGGTCACTAATGTTCCTCAACCCTCACCACATGGCCTTTTCCATCAATCTCTCATGCTATGTCCTCAATTTTGCAAACAAGAAACAACCCTTTTGCGACTGTTCCACTACTACAGTCAGTCCCTGCTAGCCTTGGGCTCAATACCTCACTCCCATAGGGATGCATCTCTTTGGGTCTGACATTCAGTCAATGTCCACCCAAGGTTACCCCTTTGCTTCTACATGGATCACAACAACTCCAGAAGTGACAAAAACCCCAACCACAATAATAGCAACCCCAACAACAACAATAACCCCCCAAAAAGCACAACATAATCAATATTGGGCCAATCAAATGTCCCAGTATCAAAATCAGACATTAGGGAACCAATATCAAGTCCCAAGGACTAGATCATATGTCCCAACTCAAGGGGTATAGAGGCGCAACCTCATACCTACTACAACACAGAGGTACAATGTCACCAATATTCCTCAATCTTAGATAGACATGTTAATCTAGAAAGTGCAAAATCTTCAAACACAAATCATGGACATGCAGAATGAAGGGAAAATCAAGTCCAACACCGTAGAGGATTTGTACCTATTATCCAAATTTTCCTATTATGAAGATTTTGGCTACAGGTGGAGTAAAATGAGGATCCCATGAGGGTTGAGCCCAGCCTATGAGGATGGAACTCAATTTTGATCTTGGTTGTGTTATTTACAATTTCTCTAGTTTCTCCTTTTCCCCTGCCCATGCAAATAATCTAAAGTATCAAAAAAACCTATGTATTTGGTAAAACCCTATTTACCCAAAATTTGTTCTAAATCCTTATTACTTTTGAGCAACCTAAGTCCTTCAAATTCCCATGTGTGCATTTATACCTTGCATCAGTCTCTAAGTCACACGGTAGAGACAAAATATTCCAAATCATTTGATGACCCCGACTCTCGCTATTCTCATAATCTCGTGAAAGAAAAGCATATTCCATTTTGGTTGGGAGACTCAGCGATGATCGTTGGATCAAATGATGATCAGAGGGAAGTTGGGTAATCTCTCAATGCAAACTGGAGTTGGAAAAAGACCTGGAGATCTTGTGACTTAGTATAATTCCTGTCTATAGGTATGACTTAAGTTTAGGGATGGGTTAAGTTAACAAATTTTTGGTCGGGTGGTCTCATAATCAAAAGGAATATCCAATCGAGTGACAGAGACTTGGAAATTGTCACCCAGTTTAAAGAAGTTTTTAACGCTGTCGCATAATCTCATGGTAAATTTGGGGTTAGCAGAAAGGTTGGGAGACTTAGCAGCAAAGAGAAAGTCTTAACCTGAGGTTATGAGGCATTACCCGGGTAAATAAAATGATCCAGTGGCTACATTTTAAAATGAAAAGGGATTGAAATCTCCACTATCAATACAGAAATTTGCATTGCCTACGACCATTGGAATTTAAATATTCAAAAGAAATTCAAATATCTGATCTCAGGAGTTATTGCACAGCCAACTTACAGAGAGGTAGATGGATCGACTGGCTTCGTAGAAGAAAAATTGATGAAGGTGGGAAGATTTCAGAAGTTATATCAGATCGATCAAGGATATTTTTAGAATGCATTTATGAATGAAACTGACAGTTTTAGGGTTTCTGAGAAATCCTTTTGTAATCAATTGTAACCCTAACAAGATCAGATTGACTCCAAGCCTACATGCTAGGGAGTATATATATCAGTTTTGAGAGCTTTAGAGCACGAAGAGTTTTTCGGACTTAGAAATTATCCATGGCATTCTTTCTACCCTCTGATTTCTGTAGTTTGTAATCTTTCATTGATGTCTAGATATTGCAAAGGCTTTTTGTGACATATTTTCTATCCCTGGCCTTCCTTTTCTAAATCTCTCTTACTAAATTAGAATATATTGAGTGATTTCTAGTGAAACATTGAAGTCTTTGAGCCCTCTTCCTTTTGCAATAGTGTGTACTACTATGGATGATTTGATTTAGATGAGTTTGTGGATATTCTACAGTCCCCTATCATTTTGTCTCATTCCTATGCCAAATTGAAAAATTGGATGTCTGTTTGTAGGTCATAGTCCGTGTCCACTTATAGTAAATACACTATTGTTTTTGAAATCACTTCTTTCCCTGAATAGCCTCTGTTTGTCTCACGCCTCTCTATGAAATACTTATGCAAACCTATCTAGGAAGTTGTGTTCTTTTTGTTCCAAGGTTTTCATGCTGAGATTAGTCAATGTATTGTGATTTAGGTCACCTTTGGTGTATCACCTAGTAGGATAGTTTGCTTTCAGTTATTTCCCTTTCATGCATTCCTTCTATCCCTTTTCCTTCAAAGATTTAGTTTCTTGTTAAGACGCAAATTTGGGTTACATATCAAGAAGAACCATCCTAGAATGCAAAGGTCTTGTCTCAATTAGCAAAAGGTCCCACAACCTTGAGATGATTCCCATGTTACTCTAGATTACCAAGACTACAAGAGCTTGGGTGAAGGGTGCAAATGTAGGTGTCTAACAGTTCTGGCATGCCCGGTGGGACTCCAATTCAAGTTACTTGGTAAGATTATGCTACTCCTGATATACTAGTTGCATAATAAAGAATAAAAGAGTTCTCCCTATCAATTATATCTGGTGACTCTATTGGTGAAGAACAGAAGACCCGGTCCTGTTCAAAGTTTATGAGAAAAGTTGAAACAAGAAGCTCAAGGCTTTCTGAGTTTACACAGTTGCCTTCCAAAAGGAACTATAGAAGATCATCTCAAAGAGAACCCCTACTAGGAGGGTATATTCTACACCACCTAATACTAGAGAGAGAGGACCTTGGCCTTTTTATTCCAGAAGAAGAGGAAGGTCCCTGATTAGAGAGCTACAAGAAGATTCAACTCCGCCCTTAGATACAACTCTCACAGTCGCTACTCAGTAAGTCACAGTTCCTACAATGGCGAGGAAGTTTGCTTTTCCCCCCTTCAATCAAGGAAGCCCCTTGAACTTTTCTCAACATCATGATGTGCCTCTAGTAGCGCTTAAAAGCCTACCCAATTTCACAGGTGAAGGGCACACAATAGCTTTTGAACACATAAGAGATCTAACTACTATATGTAGTATACATAACATCACAGAAGAAGATGTCACGACCAAGATATTAGCAACCTCTTTCAAAGGTAAGGCATTAGAATGGTTTAGAACTCTTTTTGTCAGTTCCATTAATTCATGGGATAGATTAGGAGATGCATTAAGTAAATATTTTGAGGATAAATCAGATAAATTATCTCTGGTAGGGAAACTGACAACCATTAAAAGAGCCCCCCAAGAACAAATGACAGACTTCAATAGAAGATTTATTAAGATGTGGAATGGAATTCCTACCTCAGTAAGACCTTCAGCTGATCATGCCTTCCTATATTTTTTAAGAATTCTAAATAGAAATATTTCTGTCATGATTCAATCTATGGGAGGCACTTCATTACCTCAAGCTTTTGACATTGTTGTCAAGGAAGAGAACTGTCTAATACAAGCTGGAATGATAGCCCTGAGACCACCTATGCCCATTTTCCCTGACATACAACCAAGCATGCCTTTGAAAATAACTCCAATTCTCCAAATACCCACTATTGTAACACCTCAAGCAAGTACCAGTCATGGGGAAGTAAAGGAAGACCCTTCCTAGGAACTATCAGAATTGAGAAGCAATCAACAGGAGATGAAGAAGTTAATGCAAACCATGAGTAACAATCTGATTAGTATAAAGAAGCAAGGATAGGGGATTAGACCCCATCTACAACAACAAAATTAGAGTCCCAATCAATAATATCAAAGTCAGGGACAATCCTATCAACAGAATAGACCCCAATTTCAAGGAGGTTATCAAGGGAAAAGGAAAAACTACAATCAAAGATCATCTTAGACTTATAATCCCACCCCTCTCAATTTTGTAAATCTAGTTAGGGATGTAGTCCCAAGTCAAAATGACCTTGCTATAGAGATGGAATGGTGTTGCCCTTGCAATCAGTCCCATAACCAGACAACATGCTTAAATGGGAAGGTACACCAAGCACTAATGGTTCAAAGCGCCTCACTTACTCAATCAAAGGATTCTCCCAATGAAACACCCCCTCACTAGGAGGCACAACATGACGAGACTGCTCTTTTTAATTGGGAGAAACAATAATTCAATGGATTAAATGGTGAATCCACCACTGCTGCCAATACCAGGTCTAAGAGAAGAGCTCAAGACATGGAACAAACAGGAGATAAGGCTTCTATATGTGTAGAATTTTCATCACCCTTTGCTCCCATCATGCTGAAGAAGGCCCCCGCCATCCTAGTCAAACAAAATCAACCTTCTAAAGAGGTTGATCCTATCATAGAAAAGACACACCAAAGAGTACACATAGCTATACCCTTCAACATAGTGGATAATATGAAGAAGACAAATATCACTATGTCTATGTGGGACTCTTTGGCTATTCCAGGACAACCTAAAATATTGAAGAAATCAATGACTGAAGAGAAGATTCCTCAGCCGCCTACAATAAAAGAAGTTGTAAAGCCAGTATTTGTTAATACTGATCATAAGGAAGAGATTCCAAGCGGAAACTCCAGGGCTAATACCGTGCAAGGTAGGAACTCAAAACCACCTCCTTTTTATGTATCTTTAATTATTGGAAAATCTCTGGTACATAATTGCATGGTAGATAGTGGGGCTACTAGCACTGTTATGCCTAAGAAGGTGGCTAACCAAGTAGGTTTGAAATATGAGACTTTCCAAGAGAAAGTTACCCAGCTTGATGGTTCTTCAGTGAAAACAATAGGTATAGCTAAGGATACCAGCCTAGTCCTCCATGCAAGCCCCAATTTCTCTATCCTGCTCGACATATATATAATAGACCTCCCTTCTTTATTTTATATATGCTTGTTGAGGGAATTTACAGCCAAAATAGGGGGGTATCTTTCCTTTGATTGGTCACACATGCTTTTCTATAAAAGATATGGGAATAAGGTCACTATCAAGTCTGAATCATTGATAGCACACCATGTGGAGCCCTATGTGTCCAATGTACTTAATGCAAGTTATCTTGCACTTGATGATGATGACTTCCCAATCATTAGGGAAATGACTACCAAGCTAGAGAGGATCCTAGACATCTATTTAGATGAGTTAGAATCTTAGAGGCCCTCTGAGGCCCAGGCCAATGTTATCTAGGATGTTAGTTTGGGGTCTTATCTGATTCAAGAGGAAGGTTGCATAGAAATAAATCTCTCCAAGGGAAACAAAGGTTTAGAGGAGCAACACGACCAAGTTTGGGAGTTATACTTCAATGGTGCTAGAAGCAGACATGGTGCTGGTGGCGGTGCAATGCTAGTTTCTCCAAAAGGGGAGAAGTATTATGATGCCTTTAGGTTCAGTTTCTCCTGCACTAATAACACTACTGAATATGAGAGCTTAGTGAATGAATTGGAATGGGCCAAAAGGAGAGGGATCAGAACCTTAAAGGTATATGGTGAGAGTGAGCTAGTTGTCAGCCAAGTAAGAGGGATAAGTGTGACTAAAAGTGATATAATGAGAGCATATAAGCATCAAATTTGGGATTCCATTGAATATCTCTAGGCTTTCAATATCGTCGCAATCCCTAGGAAAATGAATCAGAATGTAGATAGATTAGCTACTGTTGGATCTCAATATGATATCCCTACAAGTGTTTCAAAAGAGAGGGATCAACATCATATCAAAGTGATTGTCAGACCTTCTATTCCTGATAACAATGTCAATTGGTAAGTGTTTGACAATGACGAACAAATTCTACAGTTCCTATTCGAAGAGGACGTTTTCTTAGAACATAACCAAGATAGATTATTGCAGAACTATGGTGATCAAGTGAACTAAGATCTAATAAAATTCCTAAAGGGCTTGTCACCCTAGAGTCTATCTTCAACTGAGATGACCAAGCACAAAAAAGAAAAGTTGGTCTGGTAGTCCAAAAAGAACATTGTACATAATTAAGGTTAGAGCTAGACCTTAAAAGTTTACAATATAGGAAGGTAAATACTAAGCCAGAAGAACATGCTTACACTCGATTGTTTCAAGAATTCAGTGACATCTTTGCATGGAAATATGAGGATCTCAAAGGTTTTGATCCTGCCCTTGCTCGACATACCATTGAATTGGAACCCAACGCCAAACTGGTTAGGCAGAAGAAAAGGCCTGTAAATCCTAAGTTAGAACAACTCATGCATAAAGAAGTCCTCAAATTAATAGAGAGCGATATCATCTACCCCATCAAGCATACCAGTTGGGTTTCCAACCTCATCCTTGTCAGGAAGAAGAATGGTGAGTTAAGGCTATGTATTGACTTCAGAGACCTTAACAGAGCATCCCTGAAGGATCATCATCCATTACCCTCTATGGAGAAGATCCTACAATGTGTCTCTAGATCTGAGAGATTTTCATTATTGGATGGCTATTTAGGATACAATCAGATCCTGGTTCAAGAGGAAGATCAATATAAGACTATATTTACAACCAATTGGGGGACCATGGCTTATCAAAAGATGCCCTTTGGTTTGTCTAATGCAGGTGCTACTTTTCAAAAGGCAATGAATATGGCCATTAAAATCCTCATGAAAAAATTTGTACTGGTCTATTTAGATGACATAACTATTTATTCTAAACATGCAGTAGACCATATAAAACATCTGAGGAAAATATTCGAAAGGTGTAGAGAATTTGGGATATCTCTCAATCCCAAGAAATGTGTGTTTGCAGTCCATGAAGGAAAACTATTGGGATATATAGTATCCAAAAAGGGAATTATAGTAGAGCCTAAAAGGATTGCAGCTATCCTAGAGCTACCCTTACCACATCACAAGAAAAGTCTTCAATCTTTCATAGTAAGGATTAACTTTGTTTGACGTTTCTTGCCCAATATTGTAGATTTGTTAAAGCCTTTGACAACCATGTTGAAGAAGAATACATATTTCTATTGGAGCAAAGAAGGGAAGGCCAGTTTTAAAATCATCAAAAAATCCTTGACAGAAGCCCCTACCCTGTTGAACCCAAACTTTAATAAGGATTTTATCCTTTACGCTTATGGAGGATTAGATGCTATTTCTGCAATATTGACCCAAGAAAATTTTGAAGGATTGGAGGAACCTTTTGCCTTATTTAGAAAAGGTTTAGAAGAGTATGAATTGAGATATTATTTTGTGGAGAAACATGTACTCACTATAGTAAAGAGCCTCAATAAATTTAGATATATGTTAACCCACAGCAAGGTACAATTGAAAGTAACCCATCCTAGTGTCAAGGAATTCTTTCTTTCCAGAGACCTAAATGAAAAAAGAGCTGGTTGGATTACTAAGGTCATGGAATATGACATTAATATCCAAGTCACCAAGTTAGTAAGGGGAAGAGGTCTTTGTGAGCATCTAACAGAGGATGAGAGTTCAAGGGGATTAGAGGAAATAGATGCATCCCTAATCATGCATTCAATAGAATATCATGCCAAGGTAGTGGATTGGTTGCCTAACATGGTCCATTATCTAAAAACAGGGGAATGCCATGAGGATCTAAATCTATAAAAAAGGAGGTACTATAGGTTACAATTTGTTCCTTTCGTGCTAATAGGTGACATTTTTTTAGAAAGGATCCCAATGGTGTCATTTTGAGATGCATAGGTTCAGAAAAGATAGCAGACGTCCTATTTGAATTTCATAATGGATCTTCTGGAGGTCACTTTTCTCCTAGGACTACTTCTTTTAAGATCATGAGGGTTGGATACTATTGGCCATCCATCTTCAAGGATTGCCATGACCATGTAAGAAAATGCATCAAATGTATCATGTTTACAGGAAAAGAAAAACTTGCAGCCTTGCCCCTTCAGCCCATCAGAGTAGAGAAACCTTTCATAAGATGGGGCATAGATTTCATTGGCATGATCAATCCTCCATCAAGTGCATGTCATAAATGGGTGATTATTGCAACATATTATTTCACTAGATGGACAGAGGTGGTGGAATTAAAGGAAACAAATGAGAATGATGTTCTAAGTTTTTATGATGACATAATTCACAGATTTGGTATCCCTGACTCTATTATTTTAGATAATGCATTAGCATTTACAGGCCTAAGAGTGACCAAATGGGCAGTCAAACATGGTGTTTACTTGAACACAAGTTCAAACTACTACCCTTAGGGTAATGGTTTAGTAGAATCAACAAACAAGAATTTGATTAAGATAATCAAGAAAACCCTGCAAGATAACCAAAGAGATTGGCACACCAAGCTAAAATTTGCATTGTGGTTAGACCAAATTTCCCCAAAGAAGATCATTGGGAATTCTCCCTACATGCTAGTATATGGAAAGGAGGCTAATTTGTCCATTTCAACTAAATTACCAGCCCTGGACTTCGCTACTTAGTATGTCTTGTTTGAAGAAGGAGATCCTTTGTAGAAAAAGATCTGTGCATATCATATTTTAAAGGAGGACAGGTGTGAATCAGACATAGTTCTTAGGTTTTTTGCTGTAGGAGCACCTAGGTAGGCTAGTTGTGGAAATATAACCTAGGTTTTTCTCTTTGTTTGTTTTATCTTGTAGTGGTTCTAGCCAGACCACTAGGTGAATAAAGGGACCAAGAGTCCTAGTGTATGAAGTGTTTGTAGGAGGATAAGTCTTATTAGTTCTTTGGTGACCCTTAGGTCCAATTTGGCCCAATTAGGGAATTTTAGCTTTTTCTAGAAAAATGAGACAATAAAGGGACTAGAGCTCCTTTTTTATTTTGTTTCATCACAATTAGTGGGTTGGACAAGTTTGGATAGGGTTTGCCCAAGTTTGGCAATCAAACCCAAAAGTTGCCAAAAATTGTCAATGTTGTCATTGACAACATTGACAACTTTTAAGACAAATTGTAATCTTAGATGAAATTGGTTGGGTAGCTGTCTAAAACTGACCATTTAGTGTTTGGGTCATCTATATAAGACCATCCTTGGAATTTCTGAAGGGTTGTCAAGTTTGAGAAATTTCATGTACGGACTGTGTTAAGCAATAACAGTGTGAATTTGTGTGTTTCAAGGTGACTGGGTAGTGTAATGGATCGAGAGTGTTTTTGTAAGTATTTTTTCATGTAATTTAGGTTGTTATTTAACTTCTTGTGGTGTTGGTTTTGTAGATTGAATAGTTTTAAGTGTTTGAATAAAATCTTTAAAGTTCACTTCAGTCGCTGGTCTAGTTTTGAGCACTGCTTGCAAATGGAGTCTTAGCTTTCTTTTCCACTGTGACTTTGGCCCGGGCTCTTGGATTATGAAATTAGACTCCATGTACATTGTGTACATAGAAGGATGATGATGCCCTAGGTGAGCCAGAGTGGCATGGCTAGGGATCATCAGTGATTGCAGAGATAGCTAGAGGGATTGAAAACATCCATAGATTCAATCAGAGGAAGTGGAAAGGTAGAAGAGTTAGAGGAGGACCCCAAATAGGAGGATAAGTTGTGAGGAGTTATCTTGTTGGCCAAGAAAGTTCATTTCTTGTGCAGACAACAAAGGAGACCTAAAACCCTAAATTTTAGGCATGAAAGTAGGAAGGACTGTACGGACACTTTAGGGCCCTAAAACCAAGAAAATATCTAGTGTCTCTGAAAAGGGTGTCTAGATCCTAAGCCTACTTGACACTTGTTAAGACATTTTTCCAAGATAATGCAGAAAAGGTGACCAAATAGGGATAATTTCTTATAGCCCTATTTGTGGGGTAATTGCATAAGTTCTTGGAGCTCATTTGTGTCTTTGAAGAAAAGTGAGCTTGTAGAGGTTGGAATTGGTCCTGTTGACATCTTATTATGCTGCCTTTCATTTTGGTGGAGATTGGAATCCATTTGGATCAAATTGTGCAAATGGGGCAAGAAAGACCAATTTGGGTCTAGTATGAGGTTTGTGAAAAGATACCTAAGGAGTCTAGGGTTAGTTGAAGAACCCTAGTAGGTTAGTGATTGACCTAAGAGACCCTAGAAGAGGTCTAAGGAGCAAGACTAGTACTACATCAGAGTGGTATCAGAGAAAGTTGAGAAACTTGGGGAAGTTGGTTTATGTCAGAGGTGGAATCTTGTGGTTCTACAAAGATGGTGACAAATGCAAAACTAGCCAAGGATATGGAGGATCAAAAGGAGAAAAATAGACTCCTTTAGGGTACTTTGGAAGCAATGAGAGTAAACATCGAAGAACTAGTAGATGCTACTAGGAAGAAAGAATATAAAGTAGAATCTAGTAGTAAGGGTAAGAAGAATATGGAGGAAGAAGACTACATTCCTAAACTTGACCCAGTGTTGAATGAGGAACCTTTCTTAAAGGCCATAAAGGCACTAAGTGGAAAAGATTTGGAGGGGATACCTTTATTCAGAGGAAAGATGGATATTGAGGCAGTCATGGACTGGATTGAAGTAATGGAAAATCATTTTGAATGTGAAGGGATAAGTGAGGCCCAAAGGGTTGAAGTGGCCAAGTCTAGACTCAGAGGGTTAGCTTTGACTTGGTGGAAATACCTCCAGGATGAGAGGGTAAGCATGGGAAAGAAACCAATAGCAAATTGGAATGATATGGTAACAAAATTAAAAGAGAGTTATCTTCCAGAGGACTACGAAATACAACTCCATAGGAAGAGACAAAAATTGAAGTAGAAATACCTAGATGTGGCCTCATATACTAAGGAATTCCAAAGACTATGTTTAAGTTCTACGTTGCAAGAAGAAGAGCCAATCAAAGTGGCTAGGTACTTGGGTTGGTTGAAGTGGAACATCCAAGAGAAGCTAAGTCTATGGACACCTACTACCATACAAAAATGTCATCAGTTATCTCTAAAGGTGGAAGAGAAGAATAAGAAGAAAGGGGATTCTAGTTTCAAGAAAAATAGTAACAATAGAGGTAGAGGAAGAGAAAAGAGGGGTCAAAGAAGGGCCTACCAAGGAAGGGGTAGTGAACAAAGATCCTAAGGAGAAAATAAGTTGACAGAGCAGAAGACTAAGAACAATTCAAGAGGAGGCTATACCAGAGGTAGGAGTAACAATGGGGGTTCTAACAGAGGAAGAGGAGGTAGGAATGGATCCTACTTTGCCACTATGAAGTGTTATTATTGTGGGTAACTAGGGCATCCAGCTTACAGATGTCCTAATAAACCCTCTACAATAAATAGTGACAAAGAAGTAGCATATGCAGATGAGGATACTTCTAGTGTCAAGACTCCAGAAGTGGACCATTTAGAATTAGAAATGGGTGAGAACCTGATGTTTAGAAGGGTCCTAATAAGGCAACCAATCAAAGATGAGACCAAACATAGGAGGGCACTATTTAGAATTAGATGCAATATTCTTGGAAAAGTATGTAAGGTGATTGTTGATTCTGGATCCACAGACAACATCATTTTAGAAGAGGCAGTGGTGAAGCTTAAGCTAGCCAAAATAACACATGTGAACCCTTATAAAGTGACATGGCTCAACAAAGGCCAAAATGTCTTGGTCAATGAGAAAAAATGGGTAGAATTCTCAATAGAAGGATACAAGGATAGATTGCTTTGTGACATCCTACCAATGGATGCTTGTCATTTTCTTCTTGGGAGACCTTGGGAATTTTATAATGGAGCAGTATATGATGGGAAGGAGAACTACATTACATTTAAGAAAGGAGGAAAGACATTCAAAATTCATTCTTTATTATAGGATGAGGAACCACAGAATAAACTCCTAATGTCATGTTATGCAGTGGTAAGGAGTTGGTGAATGACATCAAAGATGGTGAGGGAGAAGGTTATGCCATTGTGCTAAGAGCTAAGGAGGAGGAGACACCAGTGAAGGAACCACTACCAAAGGAAGTGCAAGGATTTCTTGAGAAGTATAAGGAAATTGTGAGTGATGGCAATGCTGCAACCCTACCACCTAAGAGGGTTATAAGTCATCAAATAGAATTTGTACCAGGGGCATCCTTTCCTAATAAAGCAACATACAAGTTGACTCCAGATCAAAACTTGGAGGTAGAAAGACAAGTACAAGAACTCTTGGATCAAGGCTTGATCAAGAAGATCATTAGCCCATGTGTAGTCCCGGTTGTTTTGGCATCAAAGAAGGGGGGAAAGTGGAGATTATGCATAGACTCAAGGGCTATAAATAGGATCACAATAAGGTACAAACTCCCAATCCCAAGGATAGAGGATCTTATGGATTGCCTAGGTGGGGCAATGTATTTCACAAAGCTACATTTGAAAAGTGGTTATCACCAAATCAGGGTGAAGGAAGGTGATGAATGGAAAATGGAATTCAAAACCATAGATGGGTTATATGAGTGGCTTGTGATGCCATTTGGTCTCTCTAATGCTCTGAGCACATTCATGAGGCTCATGAATGAGGTGCTCAAGGATTCCACTAGAAAGTTTGTGGTGGTATATCTTGATGATATATTGATTTTTAGTAAGAAAAGAGAGGAACATGTCAAACATGTGGAGGGAGTATTGAAGAGGTTGCATGAAGAGATGTTGGCCATTAACCTTGAGAAGTGTGAGTTCTTTAAACAAGAAATAGTTTACTTGGGCTTTGTGGTGTCCAAGGGGTCTTTGAAGATGGACAAAGACAAAGTTGTTGCAATCTTTAATTGGCCTCCACCTACCAAAACCACTTAGGTAAGGATTTTTCATGGATTTGCCCAATTTTACAAAAATTTTATTGGGAACTTTAGTGGGACATGTGCTCCATTAATGGATACTATTAAAGGTGGGGTCAAAACTAAGTTTAGATGGACTTTGGAAGCTGAAAAATCTTTTGAAATGTTGAAAAGACAAGTGGCTACTCAACTTGTCCTACAGTTGCCAAGCTTTGATAAGTTGTTTACCTTTGAGTGTGATGATAGTGGAATGGTAGTAGGGGGTGTGTTAAGTCAAGAGGGTAGACCTATTGCCTTATTTAGTGAAAAATTAAATGAGGCCAAGAAGAAGTATTCTTCTTATGACTTAGAGATCTATGCTCTAGTCCAATCTCTAAGGAAATGGAGGCATTATCTATTTCCTAAAGAATTTGTGGTTTACTGATAATCAGGCCCTTAGCTACATTAACACACAAGAAAAGCTAAGTAATAGGCACCTAAAGTGGATGGAATACTTGTAGGCATTCACTTTTACTATCAAACACAAGAAGGGTCAACTCAACAAGGTGGCAGATGCTTTGAGCTGGAGATTGTTAACAGTGCAAGAAGTCCACTTGAATAGCATTGGGATTGAGAGTTTCAGAGACCTATACAAATCAGATGAGGATTTTGCTAAGGCCTATAAGGTATGTGTTGACTTTGAGAATCACTTCCATAGAAAGTTCTCTTCTTACACTTTACATAATGGTTTTTTGTTTAAAGGCAATCAATTGTGTGTACCCAAGGGGTCAATGAGGATGAACCTCATCTAAGAGAAGCATAATGGCTCTCTAAGTGGTCATTTTGGTAAGGAAAATACCTTGGAATTGGTCCAAAGGTTCTATCATTGGGAAAAATTTGTGAAGGATGTCACCAAGTATGTAGAATAGTGTGTTTTTTGCATGAACACAAAAGGAGGAATGAGTAATGTAGGGTTGTATCAGCCTCTACCTATCCCTAATAGACCATGGGAGTGTGTAAGTATGGATTTCATTGTGGGGTTACCCAAAAATAAACATGGGTATGATAACATTTATGTAGTTGTTGATAGGTTTAGTAAAATGGGACATTTCATTCCATGAAGAACTACTAATGATGCTAGCCACATAGATTATTTGTTTTTCAAGGAAATAGTAAGGATTCATGGTCTTCCTTTCAGCATAGTCTCTAATAGAGATGTAAAGTTTATGAGTCATTTTTGGAGAACTTTGTGGACAAGGCTGGGTACTAACCTATCTTTTGGTTCAACTTACCACCCTCATACTGATGGCCAAATTGAGGTGGTCAACAAAGTACTAGGTAACCTTTTGAGGTGCCTAACTAAGGAATATGGACAGACTTGGGATGTGGTCATTCCTCAAGCAGAATATGCTTACAATGATAGCAAGAATAGGATGATAGGAAAGAGTCCATTTGAGGTGGTTTATGGCATGCATCCTAGGGGTGTTTGTGAGCTCAAGAATCTTGGTGGAATGGAGTACAAAAGTGGCCATGCAAAAGACTTCACTTCTACCATGAAGGAGATACAAGATCAAGTAAAGAAGCAGATACAGGACAGTCAACTTAAGTTGAAAGCCAAAGTGGATGAGAAAAGGAAATATGTTTAGTTTGAAGTGGGTGACTATGTGATGGTCCACTTAAACAAATCTAGACTATAGAAGGGTGTCCTTACCAAACTTTAGATGAAATGGGTGGGACCATGCAAGATCTTAGCCAAGTATGGAGCTAATGCATATAAGGTGGACTTACCATCAGATTTGAGCATCTCTCCCATATTCAATATTCAAGACCTTATAGAGTTTAGGGGACAAATGGAGGATATCAATCCAAATAGTTAAGGGGTTAGTGCTAATGTGGAGGTTACTGCCTTACCTCCAAAGTTTCCTATGGTGGCTGATAAAGTCCTGGACTCCCAGGTCAAGAAGACCACTAGACACAAATTCTACATGGAGCATTTGATTCAGTGGAAGGATAGACCAGAGTTAGAGGCTTCATGGATTATAGAGATAGATTTCAATAAGTTGGGCATCTCAGAGGAGATACTATCCATAGGAGTGACATGACTTCTTCTTTTGAGGGAGTATGGTGCAGGAACACCTAGGTAGGGTAGTTGTGGAAATATAACATAGGGTTTGATATTTCTTTGTTTGGCTTGTAGTGGTTCTAGCCAGACCACTAGGTGAATAAAGGGACCAAGAGTCCTAGTGTGTGAAGTGTTTTTAGGAGGATAGGTCTTATTAGTTCTTTGGTGACCCTTAGGTCCAATTTGGCCCAATTAGGGAATTTTAGCTTTTTGTGGAAAAATGAGCCAAGAGAGGGACTAGAGGTCCTTTTTGATGTTTTTTCATCATAATTAGTGGGTTGGACAAGTTTGGATAGGGGTTTCCCAAGTTTGGCAATCAAACCCAAAAGTTGCCAAAAGTTGTCAATGTTGTCATTGACAACATTGAGAACTTTTAAGACAAATTGGCATCTTCGGTGAAATTGGTTGGGTAACTTTCTGAAACTGACCATTTAGTGTTTGGGTCATCTATATAAGACCATCCTTGGAATTTGTGAAGAGTTGGAAAGTTTGAGAAATTTCATGTACGGACTGTGTTAAGCAATAACAGTGTGAATTTATGTGTTTCAAGGTGATCGGGTAGTGTAATGGATTGAGAGTGTTTCTGTAAGTATTGTTTCATGTAATTTAGGTTTTTATTGAACTTATTGTGGTGTTATTTTGGTATATTGAATAGTTTTAAGTGTTTGAATAAAATATTTAAAGTTCAGTCTAGTCGCTGGTCTGGTTTTGAGCACTGCTTGCAAATGGAGTCTTAGCTTTCTTTTCCACCATGGATTTGGTCCAGGCTCTTGGATTATGAAAGTAGACTCCATGTAAATTGTGTACATAGAAGGATGGGCCCTAGAAGTGGTGGAAGCTATTTTTAAGATGATGCCCTAGGCGAGCCAGAGTGGCATGGATAGGGATCATCAGTGATTATTGAGCTAGCTAGAGGGATTGAAAGCATCCATAGCTTCAATAAGAGGAAGTGGGAAGGTAGAATAGTTAGAGGAGGACCCCCAACTAGGAGGATAAGTTGTGAGGAGTTATTTTTTTGGCCAAGAAAGTTCATTTCTTGTGCAGACAGTAAAGGAGACCTAAAACCCTAAATTTTAGGCATGAAAGTAGGAAGGACTGTACAGACACTTCAGGGCCCTAAAACCTAGAAAATATATAGTGTCTCTTAAAAGGGTGTCTAGATACTAAGCCTACTTGGCACTTGTTAAGACATTTTTTGAAGATAATGCAGAAAAGGTGACCAAATAGGGCTAATTGGTTGTAGCCCTATTTATGGGGTAATTGCATAAGTTCTTGGAGCTCGTTTGTGTCTTTGAAGAAAAGTGAGCTTGTAGAGGTTGGAATTGGTCCTATTGACATCTTATTATGCTGCCTTTCAATTTGGTGGACATTGGAATCCATTTGGATCAGATTGTGCAAATTGGGCAAGAAAGACCAATTTCAGTCTAGTATGAGGTTTGTGAAGTTGTGAGTTCTATTTTGTTGGTGTTTACTAGTTGAAAGAAATTAGGATCTTGTGACAAGATACCTAAGGAGCCTAGGGTTTGTAGAAGAACCATAGTAGGTCAGTGATTGACCTAAGAGACCCTAGAAGAGGTCTAAGGAGAAAGACTAGTACTACATCATTTTTACTTCTTCTCCTTTTTATTTCCATCTTCTCTTAGTTTTAGGGGTTCATGTTTTTTACTCTGTTTTGGAGAGGTTTTTGACTATGTTTAGCTCCTCTGCCAAAAGTTTTAGAGCAGGTTCCAAGCATTGGATTTTATTTAATATTTTTCTCTCTTCTATGAATATAGAGTGTTCTGTTATCCTTCCATGTTTGAGAAGAACATCTTTGTAACATCAGGCTTTATGAATGAACTTTCAATATTGTTGGTTTATTAGCAAGTTGGATCCATTATGTCCTTGAATCATATAAACTAGGGCATCAAGGGGGTTTTAGTTTTGTTTGTTGTTTATTAGTAATAAAGTTATTCAAGGAATGATCTTGATTTAAGATTCGTATTCAGATTTGTATGAGTTAGAATATCAAGGGTATTGCCAATCTTTTCTTTCTAGTGGATGTTGGTTATGTATTATCTATTCCAAGGTCTCTTCCAAGGAGAGGGTTAAATTCTTTGAGTAGAGAGTTGCATATTTGAAATACACAGGTGGATTCATAAGTAGAACTTGATTGATACGGTTTGTCATATGTAAGGCATATAGCCATATTAGACTGTGTTTGTCCTTTGTTCATAATCTCTTTGCAATGTTATGTTTGACTCTGTTTCCCATTGGATAAGGCATTGGTCTATGTAACATTTGAGATATTTCAGAGATCCATCATCAAAACATAATTGAAAAATCATTTCCTTTTCATGCTGTTAGAAGTTAGGATTGCTCTAGTTTTCAGACTTAATCTATGAAAGCATAATATTGTATAAGATTTGATAAAACATTGAGGTAGTTGTTACCTAAAGGTTTGAAAACTATTCCACAGTTATATATCTACAAGCTGGTGTTTGTCACAAAGAAGTCATGTGTGTGCAAATTAGGCAATACCCACCTAAGTGATGTGGAGCTCGAAGAAGGGGGAATTAATCCTCATCAATTAGACTTTATCTTGCTTGAATCAGGAGTTGGGAGTATAGAGTTGGTTAAGTATTAATCTGTTTTGATTCAGCAAGAAAAATCTCTAACAAATTGGTGACTCTGTTAGGGAAGCCATTGAATTCATAGAGTCATGTTCTACAAAGAAACATTCCTCTTATTTTGAAAAGAGTCAAGTCTGTTCTCTCTTTCATTGTAAAGTGTCTGAAATTCCAAGTTCTTGAAGAAATACCTATACAATATCACATGTGGTGAGTGGCGACTCCGAGTTCTCTGATTTGCACCAGTGTGCATTTTTGAAAAAAAACTACTAAGAAGGTAGACTTGCAGTGATAGAGGTAGAAAATATTTAGACTCTTATAGCTAATAATATAATCAAGAGAGGAATTATTAAGAGACCCTATATTAGAGATGTATTGAAGTTGCTGATTTGAAGAAGGTCAGAGTTGGGAAAGAGATCTCAACTAATAAAATTTTTTCCTCTACAAAGAGGTGGTGCCTCTACTAAGTTTTGAAGGTGATTTGGAGGCAAATTCAAATCAAATAGTTTGCAGCAGCTTGATCATACTCTAGGTATTTTAATTTTCATTGGACAAATTCTTTTATTCCTTGAAAATCAGTTATACATATTTTCCCTATTAAGTGGTCAGTACTAATTGAGAGGGAAAAAGAAGCAACTAGTAATTATCCAGCCTACTAAGATGTCACAACTATTTAGGGGTAGGTTGTGTGGGGCTATAAATTTTGAAGGTATCCATGGATACCCAAATCCTATTCCATCAGCTGTCAAAGATTGTTTGCCTAAATTCATTGGCATGGGTGAGCAATTAGCTAAGGAGCATATAAATTTTTTTTCTAATTTAATAGATGATCATAACATCATACATGAAGATGTATTAATGACCCTTTTTGCAATATCTTTAGTTGAGGGTGCTAGGGATTGGTTTAAAGAATTACCTCATGGTTCAAAGGGTCTATGGTTGCACTTGAAGATTGTTTTGTTGAGCAATATGGTGATATAGAGCACAATGATTATCATGACATGTTCAAATCTAGAGGCCCTTTATTAGATCTTAAATTTGTTCATGCAAAAATAATAATGTTAAGGAAAAAGCTTCAAGAAAGGATTGTTTTGAAATTACAAGAAAATATGAGCAGAGAGGAGAGTGAATCCCAATATGAATTTTACATAAGGTTTTCTTCTCATATTAAGGAGTATAGTATCACTTTCTATCCTCAGTAATTTGTTTGGGCTGATTTGTTTGTTAAACTTTGTTTTCATGATTTAGTTAATTTTCCATTCTCTTAGAGGGTTGAATATATTCAACATACTATGAAGTGGATGGAACATGTTGAAAATATTTCATCTAAAGTCATACCTGAGGTTGAATCTAGTGATATTGAATCTGAAAATTCTAAACATGTTGAATATGAACCTAGTTATGCTGATGAGATTGAGTTTAGTAATATTGAATCCAACTATTATGATAATGATGTTGAGTCTACTTATGCTGAAAGTTTTACTGATTATGATGCTGAAAATCAATTTTATGAGCAGAAGGATGATGAAGATGAATGTATAGCTGGAAATGTTCCTTTTGAGTTTGTAGATTGTTCTTTTTCTCAGCATAACAATGGAGATTTATTCTTTCAATTTAATGAAATTCTCTGTGGATAGCAAGATGATATTTATGATGTAGATGTAAGTTGTTGTATTAATTTATTCACACATTATCATATGGTCCAAGAATTTTCACTCCATGTTTCCAACAAGGAATAAATTTGTAGCAAAAAACAAGAAGCCAATGAGGGAAAACAAGAGTTCCAATGTCTGCTAAGCAGTGAAAAAATCTAAGAATTCTTAGCTACTGATTTTTCAGAGGTATGTATCTAAAAATAATTCTAAAATTTCATGCCCCATGGATATAAGTTTTGATAATGATAACATTGTTGAGGGTGTGAAACATGACAATGAATATGCTGATTGTGAGAATGTATCAGTGATGAGTGTAAATGATGACAGTTGTTCACTTCATAGTGAAATTTTTTTAGAATTGTTGTCTTATGAATATCTCAGATTTATAGGGAAGGATAGATTTGAATTAGTACACCCTAGACACATTGATTTTGACAAGGAATATATATCATATGGTCAGAGTTTTGATCCTCATATTCCTGATAATTCCTTGTACTCTCATCTCACTAGACTATAGCAAAATTGAATATGGACATGCAGATACTGAGAGTATCAGTATTTGTTCTGATTTAAAGGATGAAGAAATTCCAGATATGATGTTGAGTATTGACTTGGATAATCGTATTGATAACAAATCTTCTTATGATTCTAAATCTTTCATTGAACTATTTCATGATAAGCTTTTAGTTACTCAACATATGCAATTGCCTAATGAGTGTGTTGATATGTATCCTCACTCAAATGAACAAGATAATGGTTTATATAAAGATGATAATGCATATGGATATGAGATATTTTCTCCTGTCATATATGATGAGTATGAAGTTTCTTGTGCTAGTGTGGATTTAGATTTTCATGATCCTAATATCAGTGATTCTTGTTTAAACCATGATGCTGAAGAAAGAGACAAATCTAAATGTGTGTTTTCAGATTTATAAGTGATTAAAAATCCATTGATTACCAATACTTATTTTGAAGTTGCTAATAGAAATTGTGGTCAGAAAGCTACCCCTGAGTTTATGTAGTCAGATTTTTGTTTTGTCACATTCTATTTTAGTTTGCAAAGTGCTGATGAAAAAGAACCATATCCTTTGGTGCAAACTAATTTCCAGTATATGAATGTTTTCAGCCTTGAGAGTGAGCTGGAATTTTTCTTCATTTAGCAAGACAATAGTAATGAAGGGTGTGATGTTTTAATGTCATACAATGATCAACATTCACAATGTTTTGGTGATTTTGTTTTTCCAAGTGAGGGTGAGTTTGCTGATTACTTTTTGTTTGATATGCTGAAGATTCAGGGCAGCATTTGTGATCAAGTGAATGGAAATGATAGTTCCAGCTTACCTATGATTTATGAAAATGAAAACTAGGTGTATGACAGAGGTAAGAATGGATTTCAGTTTTGGAGCTCTTTGGCCTTTTGTAAATAATGTGCATTTTGTATAGTCGCTTTCATTTCAGTTGTGTGGTGTGTTTTCTTTCAATAAAGGGTTCCTAGTTTTGAAAGGAGAAAAGAGAAGAGAAAGGAAGTCTGATTTATAATGGTCTACTGTACCAAGAGATTATGAAGTTCTCTATATGCCCGCATGAGGTATGCATCCTCAGTTAGAGCCACTATTGGTACTAAAAAATACAAGGGTTTTTGAGTACCTTGTTAATGCTTTGCATTTTGACCCCCTATTAATAATTTTTGTGCCTATTTCCTCAGATAAATTTTTAAGGTTTACCATGCATATGAGGTGTTCATCACTCTTTTTTGACATATGAAGACATCCTAGGTTGTCAAATTCAAGTTTTGAGTTGTTTTGTGATGTCTTGTTTTGAGCACTTATCTAATTATGCATTTGCTGCTTAAGTGTCATTTTGCTGTAACAGACACACTTTGCATTTGAATAACTTGCGTCCTTTTGTGTTTCATAAGTAACCACTTTGGAAATTTTTAACATGTATATTAGAGAGCCTATGTTCCAAAACCCAATCTATTTCAAGACCATTTGATGGGTTTTCAGTTTCCCCAAAGTTGGTTCTCTAGAGCTGTCTTGTTTCTCTGTTTTGCCTAGAATGCAGAATTATGAAATAGCCTACTTTGAGCTCCCAAAATTTGTCCCCAATTCAAGATCTTGAAGAATTGGCTTATACCCTACATTTCAAACATGAAATTGTACCTTCCTAAATATTTTTAGACTCATACTAATCCATTTAACCACTTTTCCTAACTGATTCCAAATCCAATTTCCGCATTTTTACTGTGTTAACACTCCAAAAGTTTTTAAGTGATTGATTTTGAGATGCAGTAGTAATTGGCCAGTTAATCATCAAAGCAAGTTAGTGGTAGATTCATATTCCATGTATGAAGGTAAATCCATGTTCCGGGTATCAGACTTTAAGAGTCTCTTCTGATAGGTTTCTGGAATCAAAATCAAAGGTGTTTTATGCAGATTTACTGTGCTATACAAAATTAATTTTGTAAAGTTGTTTTTTTGAGAGTATTATAGTTTCATATCAGATAACTGTCCTAAAATGCTAGTTATGGATTTATACTTTTTGTATCAGAATGAACTCCCTGGACCAGTGGTTACATCTCAGAATATGTTTTGATAACTTTACAAAAGTGATTTTGAGGGTGATTTTCATGTATTTTAACAAGTACATTTGTAGATTTGAGGAAGTGGTCAACTTGAGGGATTAAAATATCTCGCTTCCAAAAGCATCATAAAGATATGTTTTTTTAGGATGTTAGTAAACATGAGGGAATTCTTGTGTTATAGATTTGAGAGCTCTGGGAGGTCTTTTAGTTAGTTTTATAAGTCAGTCTACGAGGCCAGATGCCATCTATGAGATCAGTTTGCAGAATTGTTAAGAAATGATTGAAATGACCACCAGTTCAATATCTTTGGACCCAAGTGCACTGAAGATTACATTTTGGTAATATGAGGGTGAAGGTTTATTTTTGGATGATGATTCGTAATCAGAGATATCAAGGATACATCATGGTTTATCGAAGTCCAATGAGCATTTTGCATGATTTTAGAGCATATTGTTATGTAAATCATCTTATGATTTAAGTAATAATTTTATTGGATACATAAAGTGTTTCAAGATTGTAAATCAACCATTCAGTCATAAGTGGATAGGTGAATGCATGATAACTCCTCGTGACCATTTCTTCCATGTTGAATGCTTGTAAAGATGGATGGATATAAAAATGGAATGACCCACTTGGCGTTGACCATTGCCTCCAGTATGAAGAACACAAACACTATCATATGGAAGGACATCCACACCAATCAATATCCTACACAATGTATGTGAAAAACTTCTAAAACTTTTGCAACTTTGCAAATGCATATTGACAGATGAAGGATGCCTGCAGAGGTTAATAAGGAACATGGTAATGGTAAAACCAAGGAAAGCTATTCAAAGATCAAAGCTTCTAGCCCAGTATGCCAAAGGGGGATTCAATGCTACATGAAAGTAGACAAACTAAAAAAGACAGAGAACATTGCTAAGGGGGCCGTGGAATTTTTAAGGAGGCAAGCATTTAAAAAAAAAACATTAAATCATATTGCAATGTGAAGGATGAAGCTTTGAAGTCTGCCCATAAAGAAAACATGTTTGAAACTTAAAATAATAAAAATGGCAAGTATAAATTGGCAAGACCATGCACCAAGTGAAAAGGAAGAATGCATGCACTAAATTATGTGGTTTTGTTTTATGAAATTAAATGCCAATAAAGAAGCATGTGTGCGCCAAACACGAATGGAGAAAACCTGTGGAGCATACCAAAAACAATAAGGCAAAGAGGTTGTGTGGAAATGTTTGGAGTTTCAAAAATTTTTAAATGCCAAATCCTACACAGCAAGCTAGGTGGAGTCAGTGATAGAAATTTGAAGAATTTCAAGCAATGTTTGGGAGCTCACACACTGGAAGCTTGAACAGGTTGAGAGTTGCGTATTAAATTGAGGAGGTCTTGTGCAGAGCTTTTCCAAAAGCATTGAAAAATATAGAATGCTGGCATCCTTGTGCAAGGCATGGAGTAAGGAGGAGCCTGTGAAATGCAAGGCTAGGTTCTGCATCATGCAAGCAGTCAAGGAGGCACTTCAAATTTCAAAACATTGCAAATTGCCAACTGCATTTCCACAGAAACAATGAGATGCACAACATATAAAAGAAGTAAGATTTAAAAAAAAATAGAGTGAAATGTATATATCCCACATGCACTGGAATGTATTTTTTATACTCTAGTGCATTGTTAGTGAAATAAGTAAAGAGCCAAGCGACACCTCAGCGAGCCCCTTGGCTGGAGGATTCAATGCGTTGGTGGGCCCAGTTATTTTGAATGTAGAATGTGAAAAGGCTTTAAATCATGAAAGAATTTAGTCCCACATTAACCTGATAGGAGAGATTTGAGGTATTTATAAGGAATAAGGTAAACATGTAGAAATGTGAAGCAGAGCAGGAGGCTCTCTTCATGTGCAAGTAGGTGACAGGTAGCGGTGCATTGGGAAGTGTGCCCAGGTGAAAAAAACAAAATTTTGACAATGACGTGGTAGACAAGTGCAGAATGGTTGATGATGACTTGGTGGACACATGGTGGATGGTTGCGAAGTCGAGAGATGCTAGAGATAACCGCCAGAGATGTAGAGAGTTCACGACTAGCCACCAGACTAACCGCGTGCGAAGTCACTGAAAGCTTACAGTTAAGTGCCTGATAGTCTAAGATCACATGACTGTGCAATCACACAATCAGTAAAGAAAACTACAGTTAGAAAAATAACCATGAGATTCAGTGACTAGAGGTCAACTAACCAAGTTGTGAAGTCGCGTAAGAGAAAACAGTTAAGTTCTTTCCTTCTGAGATTCAGCGACCGTCATTAGATCAAGATGGAGATCAAGGGCCTGCGTTTAGTCTCCAAGTAAACCCAAAGTTAAGAAATTCTTATAGAGACTCAGAGACTACACTATGCAGGATAACGGTGGTTAAGGTGTGGTTAAGAGTAGGGTTGAGTTAAATCTCTTAGAGACTTAGAGACTAAGTAGTCTCCAAGTCTCAGAAGGAAACCATGGTCAAGGAAATCTCTTAGAGACTTAGAGACTAAGTAGTCTCCAAGTATCCAAAGAAAACCAAGGTTAGAGGATGAGTTCCAGGCCATTTAGGAGTAGCCAGTCAAAGCATGCCATGTGTTGAATTCTGGTGGTTTCTATGCAAAAGTGTGCAGAAAAAATGAATTCAAAAGGGAGAGAAAGGAATATGCACAAGATTTCAAAAGTTGAAATAATTTAAATCAATATAGTCTGTGCAAATATTAAAAATCTGATTTGCATACAAATAAGACAAAAAGATAAAGTTTTCAAAATGCAAAGATTAAATATTGAGGAAACATTAGGGCATAATCTTTTTGCATACTCTAATGCAATATTTTTATTTTGCAAAACTTGACAGCGGAGCTTTCACGACATATTTTTCTCATAATTTGAAATCAGATTTGATCAAAGTTTTCCCAGATAGTTTTTCAAAGAATAAAATCAGATATTTGCAGAAGATGGAAATAAGATTTGGAGGACTTTTTTAGAGACAACTGAGATAAGATTTTCTTGGAGAATGAAGTCAGAGTTTGAAAAGATAAATTAGACTTATTAGAAGCAAATGGAATCAGATTTTATTTGAAGAGACAGTCACCAATGGAGATGAGATTTATTTAAAAAAAGATTAGTGCAGATAAGATTTGAAAGGAGGATAGGTTTGAATCAGACATAGTTCTTAGGGTTTTCCTTCTTCTCCTATTTATTTCCATCTTCTCTTAGTTTTAGGGGTTCCTATTTTTTGCTCTGTTTTGGAGAGGTTTTGGACTGTGTTTAGCTCCTCTGCCAAAAGTTTTAGAGCATGTTCCAAGAATTGGATCTTCTGTAATATTTTTCTCTCTTCTATGCATATAGAGTGTTCTATTATCCTTTCATTTCTGAGAAGAACATCATTGTAACAACATGCTTTATGAATGAAATTTTAGTATTGTTGTTTTATTAGCAAGTTGTCTCCATTATGTTCTTGAATCATATAAACTAGGACATCAAGGGTGTTTTAGTTTTGTCTATTATTGATCAGCAATAGAGTTATTCAAGGAATGACTATGATTTAAGATTCACATTCAGATTTGTATGAGTTGGAATATCAAGGGTATTGGAAATCTTGTCTTTCCAGTGGATGTTGGTTATGCATTGTCTATTCCAAGGTCTCTTCCAAGGGGATGGTTAAATTCTTTGAGTAGAGAGTTGCATATTTGAAATACACGGGTGGATTCATAAGTAAAAATTGATTGATAGGGTTTGTAATATGTAAGGCATATAGACATATTAGACTATGTTGTTTTCCTTTGTTCATAATCTCTTTGCAATGTTATGTTTTAATCTATTGCCCATTGGATAATGTACTGGTCTATGCAAGATTTGGGATATTTCAGAGATCCATAATCAAAACATAATTAAAAAAATCATTTCCTTTTCATGCTGTTAGAAGTTAGGATTGCTCTAGTTTTCAGACTTACTCTATGAAAGCATAATATTGTATAAGATTTGATAAAACATTGAGGTATTTGTTACCTAAAGGTTTGAAAACTATTCCACAGTTATATATCTGCAAGCTGGTGTTTGTCACAAAGCAGTCATGTGTGTGCAAATTAGGCAATACCCACTTGAGTGATGTGGAGCTCAAAGAAGAAGGAGGAATTAATCCTCATCAATTAGAATTTATCTTTCTTGAATTAGGAGTTGGGAGTATAGAGTTGGTTAAGTATTAATCTGTTTTGATTCAACAAGAAAAATCTCTAACTACACCAACCTCATCTAATGGACATAAGTACATCACTAAAACAAAAGAGTACTTCACTAAATGGGTGGAAGCCATTCCTCTCACCTAGATCACTTGTAAGAAGATCTCCATGTTCATTCTCAACAACATCATCTGTCAGTATGGAATTCCTCAAACCATAATAAAAGATCATGACACACCTTTCCAAAATCAAGATGTTGAAGATCTTTGTGAGTAGTTCCATATCAAACAAGGTTTCTCTTCCTTCTACTATCCCCAAGGGAATGGTTAGGTAGAAGAAACAAATAAAACCGTACTGAAGGTCTTAAAGAAACTAGTCAATGAATCAGGACAAGACTGGCATTTACAGCTTAGTCTTGCACCATGGGCATATAGAACTAGTGGGAGAACACCTACAGGAACCACTCCTTTCTCACTTGTAAATGGATTAGAGGTGATCTTAACCCTTAAAGTGGAAATACCATCCCTGAGAATCTCATTGAAGAACCTCATTTTAGATGGAGACTACAGAGTATCAAGGCTCAGTAAACTAGAACTGTTGGATGTAAGGAGATAAAATGCACTCAACCACTTACAAGGCTATCAGAATCACCTTAGAAGGAACTATCACATGAAGGTAAGACCATGAACCTTTGAGGTAGGAGACCTCATACTTATGGAGAATAAAAAGAATCAAGCAGAGAGGGTGAAACCTAGAAAGTTTGAGCCTAACTGGCTAGGACCTTATGTCATTGTCACATCATGCAATAGTGAGGCATACCAACTAGAAACACTAGAAGGAGATCAGCTCCTAGTATACATCAATAGAATGCAACTTAAGAGGTTCTATGCTTGAGGTCTCAAGGTTAAGTAACTTATCTACATTTTTAGAAAATACAAAAAAAATAAAAAAATAAAAAAGGTTACCTTGGTGAAAACCTGGCAAACAGATGCCTTAGCGACAACAAAAAAATAAAAAAAAGAAGCAAAGAAAAAAAAGTAAAGAGATACATAATCACTCTCTCAGTGAAAACCTGGAAAACATGCACTATTAATCAGGAACCTTGGTGAAAACCTGGCAAACAGGTGCCAACTGTTCAAATCTAGCTTCACCATCAATGACAAAGATCAAAGCTGGAGGACCCCGCATGCAAGATTGGCTACCCAAGGTATTTTTAGAGGCACAATCCCCTTTGCATATCAACACTTATCCATGGTTTTTACTAGTCAACCAGACTAGGGGAAATTCTAAAAGGCCTAGAAAAATCCCTAAAAAATCTAAAAAACTCATCACAAAATCCTAAAAATATCAAAATGTCCTGAAAAAATCAATCGTCATCAAAAAATAAAAAATTGCAAAGTCTTAAAGTAATAAAACCAACTCGGTTATCAACAAGGAAAAAGGGCGATCAAGCCAATCAATTAATGTCAAAATCATGAGCTTTGCAAATCAATAATGGGCCCATATAACATAGCTTTATCAACTATCCAATCTATCAACAAGCAAACTGGAAATCAAGCCAAGCAATCAATGTCAAAATCATGAGCTTTGCGAATCAACACTAGGCCCACATGACACAACTTTATAAGTTATCTAAATTATCAAGTTCAATCAGTCAATCAATCAATCAATCAGTTAATCAACAAATCAATTGTCTTACACAGTGATGGATACACTCAAAACTAGACAGATCAATCTTATATGATTCATTTATTCCTGAAAATAGACACAATCAAGCATTAGAGAATCAAGCCAATCAAGAGAATCAATTTGAATCAAGGAACAATAAACTGTTGACTAGGTCAGTCATTAGTCAAATTCTAGTCTATCTTTAGCAATTATGTTCTTATGCTACACCATGATAGCACCAAGTGATGAGAGTAGCTATGATGGATCAAGACCTTATTTTATTTGATTACTATTTGTGGAATGTTTCATTTCAATTCTGGGACAATGATGATTTAGGGTAAATGTGGTAGGCACTGTCACTTATTTGGTAGCTGCGCAGTTCCATGATCTGAGCTTAACCCTGGGAAAGAATTGGAAAAACCTTTTTTGTTATCTACTTGTTCATACCTATAGAATCATAATGGTATTTAGATGGTCTGTATCTGGGTGCATTGGATTTCCATCTTAGTTTTCTCTTTCTTTTCAAAATCAAGAGATCATAGCAGTATCCAGATGGTCTGTATCTAGGTGAATTGGATTTCTATCTTGGTTTTTTTTTCTAGATTGTTCAAAGAGCATAGCGGTATCCAAATGGTCAATATCTGGGTGCATTTGGTTCTCTTTCTTTTCAAAATCAGAGAGCATAGCGGTATCCAGATGGTCAATATCTGGGTGCATTTGGTTCTCTTTCATTTCAAAATTAGAGATCATAGCGGTTTCTAGATGGTCAATATCTGGATGCGTTTGTATCTCTTTCTTTTCAATATCAGAGAACATAGATGTATCTAGATGGTCAATATTTGGGTACATTTGGTTCTCTTTCTATTCAATCTCTCTACTCCTAGTTATCAAGAGATCATAGCTGTATCCAGATGGGCAATATTTGGATGCATTAGATACTCTTCGATTTTCATAATAAGGTGCAATGATGAACAAAATTGGAAAAATCACCAATGACTTGGGTCACCCATCCTATTCTATTAGTACAAATCTATCAATCGATTCTAGAGATAACTTCACACTAACTTTCATCTAACTAACACATGCATTTACTCAAATATTTTGTGAATAACAAATTGCATTTATTTATTGCATAAGAAAAATCCAAAACATGTGCATATTAGATCATATAATAAATGCATCCATCATCAACAACATCATAACTAACATAGGAATGCATTCATCATAATCATATATTGATTCACATTTTCAACAAATTAATGCTTATATGACACATTTTCTATGCTTAATTTGTTGAGGGGGCATATAGTCCACCTACTATCACTAGGGAAAGCTGGGGCAAGATCAAATTTGAAATTTTTTTGACACAACATGATGAATCATATTGTATCAAAGAGGGGCAAATGTAGACACCCTAAAATGGACATACTTGCGACCTTACATTACAAACACTAATTTTCATCTATTAATTAATGGTTTTTTAATCATTAATTAACCATTTATTTTCTTCTAATTTCATTCCCAAAATCATCTAATCAAATCCCCAAAATTAATTAAATAATTAATTTTATTTAATTAATTAACCTTAATTGATTAATCTCCATTAATTAATTAAATTCAATTTCCTAAAGTTTAAATTTAAATATTTAAACTTATAATTAATTCTTCTAATTAAATTAATTTCATTAAATTAATTTTATTCAATAATTCAATTCTAAACCAAAAAGAATTCTATTATCTCACATGTTGAATACTTTAATTATAAAAATGAAATAAATATTCAATTAAATCATTTCTTTAGTTCAAAAAAGAGAACTCTTGATCAGATCTCTGATTGCATGAATTACTTCATCTACCCCTTCGGTTCAAAAAGGTAACTCCAAATTACCTCTTCAGTTCTAAAGGTAACTCATAATTAGATGTTCAGTTAACCAAACTTTATCTCCTCTCTCCCAGTTAAGGTGGTGGAATTTACTAATGGCTTCTCTAGTTCCCTTTGATCTCAACCATTCATCCTCTTATCTCTGGGATTGATCTCAACTGTTAATATCCTTTTCATATTCTATATAATCAACCCTTCATAACCATTTGAAGGATCCAGTATTTTAAGCTCATGTGCACCATTACTCTGTCAAATTGGTTCAAGCATCAAGCCTTCTTGCAATCACATATTTGAGATCATATTCTCAATGCTCCCAAGTCATGGATGTTACCCACACTGATACTGAGCACCACACAAATATCATTTTAGAAGGAGTAGAGAGAGAAGATAGAAGATTTGAGCTTTGTTGGTTTGAATTCATTTGTATTCCTCCTTTATTACTTGTTATTTTATTGTTTTTAGTTTCATTCTTAGTATTTATTTGATTGATTCCCCCCATTGAAAATTGGGGCTACTAACCCCCCTCGTTAGCTCGAGATTATGGAGATAGGATTCTGAGTCTACGACAATATGAAGTTGGCATGGTATACACTTATTATGAAGTGATATATCGATGAAGGAGAAACAAGGGTCATTTGAGACAACCACGACAATTTTGGTTAGATCCATATAATACAGACATTAAGAGGCCATTTGTTTCCTTCTCTAGGTTAAATAAGGTTGTGAGATGCAGTAGATTAAACTTGTTAGGCCATTGACCCATTATGTAGCCTTTAAGGAAATTAGGTCGTGTATTGGCCAAATCCGGTCAAAACCAATAGATGTGGTCCAAAATGTAAAAAATGTGGGAATTCATGTTTTCATGTTGTATTTGAAATTTTCTCAAGGTTCTAGGACATTTTGAGGTCATTTGATTGCTGACTGCAAAAATTTGGAAAAAGTTTCTAAAAAGTTGCTTGGCAATTTTTACGAATTTGCAAAAAGTTTTCGTCAAATGTTCCAAACATCCAATTAATTTGAAAATTGGTTGCGAATAGTTGTAAAAGGTGTATGATGTTATATATAACCTCTTTGGGTGGAGATATACAATGGAGGAGATTTGGACAAATATTGGTTGATTATCCACATTTGTAGAGCTCAACAAATTTGAGACACTTCAATTTAATAGTATTTTTATTGTCCTTTCATATGCAATTGCTCCAATATTGTAAGATTATGTCTTTGAAAATAAAATTGATGCCCTATCAGACTGTTATAAAATTTCTTCATTAACCATGATAGAAAATGCATTGCCACAATTAGAAGAGGTTTCATTGATCACTTCATATGGTCCTTATATTGTTTACATCTCCGATTTGAATATCATTGTGAAATTTTCATAAATAGGGATAGTCACAGTTAGAAGAGATTTAATTATTTATTAAAGTGATATATAATTTGTAATCAATTGAAAAGATCTCTAATGATTTTATTTAGAAACTATTATCATCCTTTAATACACATTAAGTCTGGGCACATGTTGATAACCATCTATGACAAAGATCTTACAGATCTAGTCAAGCTGATTTGTCACACTAAAGTCTAATTTATTTCAATCCTTGGAGTATTCAATGTTGATAACCCCTCAAAGGCCAATTGACTATTATCTCAAGTGCATAGTTGTATCTATGTACTTCGGAGTCCAATGGAAAACCATGTTTGAATGTGATCAACGTTACTATGCATATTAAAGGTTGCGAGGTCTTACTTTTTATAGTAATGTTCAAAACTAATTTAAGGTATTATTAGAGAGATAAATCCTACTGAAAATATTTGTATTCGAAATATATTTGTAGCATGAATGTCTCTGATTAACGCAGTTACTTTTTATGGTTTAGTGGATGGACTAGCTTCAATGTCTCTGATTTTGGCCCTGACTTCCTATAGTGAAGTGGATAGATTGACCAAAGATACACAAGGCATGCAAAGACCATGTGTTGGCACTCTTTAGTATATGTTGTGGTTCATAGAGGTTTTCTTATGATTTCAATTTGTCTGAGATTTTAATATAGGTACCTAAAGAGTGTTTGAATGATCTTGCATGAGAAGTTGGTTTATGTTGTATTTGGTATGGACATCAATTCTGCATTGAGAAAATTTGAATAAGGAAAATTATTTATATGATTTATGTAATTGCCTCTGTAAAAAATGGGTTAAACTCAAGTTAAAAATTTATAAAAATGTTTTTCCTTTTGATTACTTTAAATGTTGTTAATATTTATACTGTTACGTCTACAAATGCAATAGCATAGAAGATAATCAAAACATTATTCTTTTTGTTCATAAAGATTTACTACATAAATAAGGCAACAATATAGTATTTAAAGTGATATAGAAAAACTACGAAAATTGAAATATATAAACTGATTGATAAACTGGGTCACCACAATGTGGTTACCCAGGGGCCGAAAATATGCACAATTTATTAGAAAAAACTAGGCTCCATAAAAAATATAGTAAAGACGAAAAAAAAATCCTTTAAAAAATTTAGATTGCTGAGAAAGCATTGTTTTTATTCCAAATTATGCTAAAAATATCATAAAAATCCAATGTGTTTTCCTTTTTTTTCACGTTTGCAAAAATCCAATGTGTTTTTTGTCTTTTCAAATTTGTAAAAATCCACTATTTTTTCTGTTTGTTCAATTTTCGTCATGGGGTATAATGGAGGATACAAGGTGTAACACCCCAAAATTGGCATCTTGCAACCCTAACCAATTTTGTTGCAGTTGTCATTCTTCTAAATCATCAAAGTCCTATTGAACTAGGCAAATTCTGAGTTTTCACTGACTCTACTCGACCTGAGTGTCAAATGCAGAAAATCATAAATCTGTATCA
>MU224395.1:2498775-2528907 GCA_018584345.1 Thuja plicata
AAAACTCCATCTAGATAGAAGGCAACAGGTCGAATCATGGAGACAGGCAGGCTGAATAACTCATGTTCAGTTTTGTTTGTTCTTGATGAAGAATGACTATGTTGAAGTGTGTGGTTGATTTAGAAGGCCAAAATTAACTCATACACAAGGTATCGAAAACACACAATGTTTGTTTCAAAATAGGTTAAAAATTGATCCTTTGTAGATTCATTGATGGCTCATATCACCTCGCACTTGGGCAATTAAAATAAACAAGGGCATAAAGATAAGAGCACAACGACACAATTTAAAGGTCATCACAGTGGATGGGCTAGGATGATGACACTTCATATTTGACCATCTAGATTAAAACACATGTACTTTTATGAGTGGGTCCCTTGCAGATGAATGAGATAATTAGAAAGCATATTGACTGAGATCAAAAGCCTCCAAGGCATTGCCTTTATGCGAATAAGGAAAAGGTGCACAAATCATTAAAAGTTATGGTGCGAGAATATTTAGCAGGTCGTTAAATTTGTAGAAGAGGACAGAGGATGACATGTTTTAATATGTTTGGTTTGATGATCAAACCTCCTAATAGTTGTCATAATATTTAGGTATTTTTGAGGTTTCAAATTTGATTTGTAACGGATCATTTGCAACACTTGCCTGGACACACAAGTGTGTTTGAAGTTTGATTTGTGCCATTGTAGCTAAATTCTCCAGTGAAGGTGTTCTTCTGTGCTCTTAAACAATACTTCTCTATACTTTTTTTCCATTTGTTTTCCATTTCCTTCTTTTCCTTATGCAAACTGCATTATTCAGTCCGTGAAATTGACTTCTATATACAAATTGAATATGGATATTTCAATTGCATAGTTCTCTCTTATTATATTCTTCATAGGTTGTCTATCATAATAGATTATGATTGTGAGCTTAGGGTAAGAAATGTAGCTTTTAATTGGAAATCCTATCCTTCTCATGAACCATGGAAAATAATTGTAATCATGAAACAAAAGGAAGGACCTTCTGATCTAAATTTGTATGCTGATGAGATAAAAAGAGAGTTACCGAGGTAAAATAGAATGCAGAAAAGAGCCACTTGTAATAATCACCTCGAATATTTCTGTAGACACCCTAAAATGAACATACTTGCGACCTTACATTAAAACACTAATTTTCACCTATTAATTAATGGTTTTTAATCGTTAATTAATCATCTATTTTCTTCTAAATTCATTCCCCAAATCATCTAATCATATCCCCAAAATCAATTAAATAATTAATTTTATTTAATTAAATAACCTTAATTGATTAATCTTCATTAATTAATTAAATTTAATTTTCTAAAGTTTAAATTTAAATATTTAAACTTATTAATTAATTCTTCTAATTAAATTAATTTAATTGCATCCAATAATTCAATTCTAAATCCAAAAAGAATTCAATTGTCACATGTTTGAATACTTTAATTACAAAAATCAATTAAATATTCAAATAAATCCTTTCTCAAGTTCAAAAAGGTAACTCATGATCAACTTTTTCAGTTAACCAAACATTACCTATTCTCTCCAAGTTGAAGAGCTGGAGTTTACTAGTTGCTTCTCAGTTAACCAATCTTTATCTCTTATCTCCAAGTTGACAAGGTGGAGTTTACTGGTTTCTCCTCAGTTAAACTAAAACATCACCCCTTCTCTCCAAGTTGAAGAGGTGGAGTTCACTGGTTGCTCCCCAGTTAACTAAAACATCACCTCTTCTCTCCTAGATGAAGAGGTGGAGTTTATTGATTACTTCTCATGTTCCTTTTGATCTAAACCATTCATTCTCCAATCTCTAGGATCAATATCAACCATTCAAATCGGTTCCATATTCTATATAATCAACCCTTCATAACCATTTGAAGGATCCAGGATTTCAAGCTTTCATGCACCTTTACTCTACAGGATTCTTTCTAAAGGCATTTGAAGTATTCTTACTCTGCAGGGTTCTTGCTAAAGGCATTCAAAGTATTATTGTGATAAAAATCAATAACATTTCTTGACGCTCCCAAGTCATAGATGCCACCGATACCAATACTGAGCACATCACACACACAACATTTTAGAAGGAGTAGAGAGAGACAATAGAAGATTCGAGCTTTGTTTGTTTGCATTCGTTTGTATCCCTCCTTAATTTCTTGTTATTTTATTTTTTGAAGGTATGTTCTTAGTAGTTTGATTGATCTCTTTTGTTGCAAATCAGTGCTACTAACCCTTGTCATTGAGCATACATAATCTAGCCTATACATTTTGGTGAACCCTATGTGAATCAAACAACCCAATAATCATTTCAAGATGATAAACATGACTTTCTGGCCTCAGCTGTAAGGTTACAAATTTTCTTTTTTGTTAATTTTTTGATATCATTGTAATTTTGCAATCGCTGGTATTTTTCCGCAATTGACAAAAATCTGTCGCAATCGATTGGTTTAATGCCACAATCGATTTGAGGGTTTCACAAATCTTTTCTATGTTTATTCAAATCTCTATTTTTTGCATTATGCTACAATTGACCAATCTGTTCCGCAATTGCTAGCATATTATCGTAATTGACTAAAATCTACCACAATTGATCGATCTGTGCTGCAATCGCCAACATATTGCCACAACTGACAACATTTTTCCACAATCGCTAGAATTTTTTTGCATTTGACAACATTTTACTGTAATTGACAACGTTGTACCACAATCGACGGAATCATTGCATATTTGACTCAAATTCACTATTTTCTACTAAAATCATATTATTTTTCTCAGTTTTTGTGCAGGATTGAAAAAATTACTAATGGCCAAGAGGATAATCAGACACATCCTGGCTGCTAGATCATTGAGAGTTTCCATAAGAAGGACTGCTAAATACCGCATGTAATAAAGAGTCATCTTGGCAATCATAGTAGAAGATCAAAGTGAAGCTTACAACAAGTATCTTGATTCTATCAAACATTTTGTAGCTAAATACAAGGTTACCATTAGCCTTAACTCTCTTAACAATCTTGGAGTTCTTGCATATTCTTTAGTTGTTGCTTAGAAGATTTTGGCACTAATCACTTTTTGATAGCTTGTGGCAAGGAAACAGTTAACAAAGAAACCTAAAATTTATTCATTTGTATTTTTGGTGCTTAAAATGAACATTGCATGCAAGCATCAAGTGAACCTTAGTTTTCCAATTTGGTGTTTAAAATTGAGATGGTGGTTAAGAATTGAACAAAGGCAAACAATCTTTCAATTTGGTGCTTTAAAATCGAACAAGAAAATCATCACCTACTTTGGGCTTTAAAATTGAACACTTGTGCTTGTATGGATATTAGCTTAGTTCACACTTGGAATTTTGGTGTTTATTCCATTAACCTTGTGTCTTGGGTCATTGGTGCATTTGCACAGATATGTTAGATTAAAAATCTTTATACTTTTTAGAAAGAAATGTTTGGGGAATGCGCTTCTTCCTCAAGGAATGACCTTAAACCGGTAATCCTTCCCATCGGTATATAAAAAAAATGTGAAACAAAGTTCCATTTTATATCTAGCCAAGCTCAAGAGAGGTGTGTTGATGATAGCCTAGATCGGGTAAATATCCCTAAGTATCCAACTTGGTCAACTAGGCTCTTAAGTGAGTCACACATGTACAAACAGATTGTATAGACACCACAAACCCTACTACAAGCTTGTTAAAAAGAGACCTACCTGATTCACCTCAGAACAAATACCTTATTATAGTTCAAGGGGTTGTATAATTTCCCCCCAGGATTCCCAACATATGTGCTCTAGGATATTGCGGTAGTGAAAAAGATCTTCACTAGCACAACAACAATATCTGGCAACGACAAAAACACGGGCTCCTATGTCATGGACCTTCGTGTCCAAGTAGTGTGATGATTATTGTGTGAGCTAATGAATATTCAAGAATTGTACCTATAATATTGTATCTTGAAGCCAAATTTGACCTAGATTAATCTATTTGTCCTTGTCTCAAGACCCATGCTAGATTAGAAAACACATTATCTATTATGCTTGTTCTATGCTTAGTTTAAAAAAAATGCAAAATCAACATAAAAAAACTATAAAAATGAGTCCAACGTGTTCAAGTATAGGATGTCAAGATCAAACCTGTTCTGCAATCATAATCCTTGTTCCACAAATCAACTTTTTATCAGACAAATACACCAAATTTGAGATCTTTTTTAGACTGTCTCCTTTGGCCACAATTGCCCGCATCTTGCTGTAATTGACAAAGTTTTACCACAATTGATCCTTTTATTATTGCAATTGGTGATTATTTACCATTGTTGACCTATCACTTTGTCGTAATTGGTGGAAGTTTTCGAAACTTTACCAGGAGATCTGAACATCTATTTTTACCTAAAAACCTTGGAAAGATTCCCCATTTTCTATAAAAGATCAGTGTCTACATCCCAGGAAAAAGAAAAGAATATTGTGTGAATTTGTAAATGTTAAAGATCATCCATTCTTTGAAAGCATGATCATTGTCTAAATATTGTTAGTTCAAAAGTTGAGACTTGATTATCTTGATCTTGTTATCTCAAAATTCAACAATCTACATTAGTGACTTTGTCTCATCTAAGGAAATAGTCAAGAATATTATTCTTATATCACCAAGTCTTTGAGATCAAGAGAAGTCAAAATATCTCCCTATAATTACCCTTGTCCAAACATAACTCAGACTTTCTTAGAAAGGTTATCCTTTTTTTTTTTTTTTGCTTTGTATCACTTATTTTAGTCAAAAGATATGGATAACACTATGTCTCACACACCTTATGGAGGACCTTACACTAGGTCGAAGGATAGGACACAACCTGATGAGTCCTATATCAACCAATTTTCCCTATGGGAACAAGAGCAATAGGATGACCCTTTCAAAAACACTAGTCCTTCTCTTTACATTGAGAATCCCTATAGACCAACATTGTTCCAAGATGACACAGAGGAGGAGCTCAAAGACATAGAGCACGAAACCTATTCAAAAACAATTTTTTAACATTGTTGTAGAGAGAAATCCTAAAAGATTCTTAGCCATGTTGATTAAGAAGGGAATCAAACTCCCCGCTAAATTTAATGTGTCAAAAATATGGCCTGAGAACCCTCTCGCAGGTCAAAGAACAAATTGACCATCTCAAATGGAACATGTGATATCCCAAATCTTTCCATCATTGATGACAACAACAATAGTGCAAACTATGTCAAACCAAACTAGCTATGCAAATAAAGCTAGTACATCATCCACACAAAGTATGATAGGCTCCCAACTAAGTGCACACTTGGTCACTAGTGTATCTCAAGCCTTGGCCTCATGGCCTTTTACATCAAGCTTTAATGCTATATCATCAATTTTGCAAACAAGAAGCAACCCATTTATGACTATTTTTATACTACCATCTATCCATGCTAGCCCTGGGCTCAATACCTCACTCCCATAGGGATCAATCTCTGTGGGTCTGACATTAAGTCAATGTCCACCCAAAGCTACACCTTTTCTTATATAGGTATCACATCAACAATAACCCCAACAAAATCAATCTTGGACCAATCAAATTCCCTAGTATCAGAATGGCACACTGGGTAACCAATGTTAAGTCCCAAGGACTAGATCATATGTCCCAACTCAAGAAACATAGAGGCGAAGCCTCATACCTAACACAACACAAAGATTCAATGCCACAAATGTTCCTCAATCTCAGACAGACATGTTGATACAAAAAGTGCAAAGTCTACAAACCCAAATGATGGACATGCAAAATCAAGGGCAAACCAAGTCCTACACTGCAAAGGATTTGTACCCATACCCCTTTGATCACTCATTGCACATGTCTCTATTTCCTACTCATTTCTCGGTACCCAAGTTCAACAAATACATAGGTATCACCAACCCTTTAGAACATATCAGAGAGTTCTTTGCCAGTTCCATTGAGGTTGCACATGATGAAACATACCTAATGCGATTGTTCCCACAAAGTCTAGCTGGACTAGCAATGGAATGGTTCTCACACCTACCCCATGGTATTTTTTCTTGGGGAAAATTGGCCAAAAAATTCATTGCTCATTTCCATCATAACATCAAATGCAAGGTTAGCATCAAAGACCTCTGTGAAATTAAACAGAGAGATGGAGAATCCTTTGTGAAATTCCTACAAAGGTGGAGGAACACTGAAAATAGAATAATGTGTGACATGCCCAAGAAAGACATAATAGTCATGTTTTTTGACAATCAGATCCCACATATGTTATTTACCACTGAATTACAGTTGGCTCTTAACTTAAAGAAACTCATCGAATGAGGAGTTCGCTGTGAGAAAAACCTGGTCAAGAGAGGTATCCTTGCAGACCCTACCTAGACAAACACAAAAAAAAAATGCAATGGATAAATCCAAATGGTGGAACAAGAAAAAAAATGTCACCAATGATGGTTTCATTGACGTAAAGACAATCAACTATGCTCAACCCAATGTTTCACTGCAAGGAGCACCTATGACTAATCAAAAACCCATGGTGAACACTCAAAATCAAACACCCACTGTGCAAGCAATAGTTGTGTCCAATAACAAACCCAACACACAACACCCACAATGGTTTCCATTTCCTAAATGAGACCACACACAATTAGGGGAGTTGATAGAGTCAGCCCTAAGAAAGCTGATACTATCCAATACTATCACTCTGCTCGAAATCAGAGAATATGAACATGGTGTTGTAAAACCAAATTGGTGGAATGATAATGAATTTTGTGAATTTCATCAGGAGAAAGGACACAAGACACCCAACTTATATCGATTGAAAAATTCCATTCAAGATCTAATTGACACAGGGGTCATCGATGTCACAAATGCCCAATCTAAGGGTACAAGTGTTCACACAATCTTCAACAACACATTCCATGATCATAACAAAGGGAAATCCTTAGGGTATGGTAGATAGTGAAAACAAGTGAATTACACCTATGTTAATGCTGATAAAACCATCAATTGCATCAATCCTTTAGATAGTCATGTGGCTACTATTACTATCAGAGATCCAAATGCCAAATGTGTTGTCACCATGCGTTGTTCTAAAGTTTCCTTGCAAGAAGTGCCTTCCACATCAGCTATACCAGCTAATCCTCCAACAGCTTCTGATCCAAAAACCAGTCTTGTGAATCAACTAAAGCACACACTTTCCCAGATATCTATGTTTGACCTTTTGTGCATATCCCCGCAACACAAGAAATCTCTCGACTAGGCAATTCAAAATGCAGCTATCCCAAGGGACATAACACCAGAGAACTTCCAAAACATGGTGAATTAAATCACTACCAACAATCATGCAACCTTTACAAACCATGACGTGTCACTATAAAATCCTCTGCATAATGATCCCTTGCAATTGCTTATCTAAGTCCACAAACACACGATCCATAGGGTCCTCATTGGTGGTGGATCCAGGTTTAACATATGTACTTTGAAATTAATAAAAACCTTGGTCTATTCCAAATCCATAATTGATGTCACAAGGAGAATAAATATCAAGGCCTATGATGAGGAAGAAAGGTCTTCAGAAGGTATCCTCATACTACCAGTCAGAATAGGCCTAGTTATTAAGAACACCCTGTTCCAAATCCTAGACCTAGATTTAGGGTATAACATGTTACTGGGAAGATTGTGGATTCATGAGATGCAAGTTGTACCCTCTACCTATCATCAGTGCATCAATTTCCCATACCAGGGGCAGAAATAGTCATTGAAGGAGATCCAAATCCATTCCAATACTGCAACACCATTAGAAGCAGTACTAAAAATCAAGTACCTTCAAATTAGGAGGCAAGCATTCCTTCCACCTCAAAGTCTATTCCCAAGGATATAACAAGAAGGGTGGGGAAGATATCCATTATAGACAAAGGATGTGGTGATTATAGCTATGAGGAATATTTTACCATCACTAACATAACTCAAAGTCCAAGGTCATATGGCATGCCTCAACAAGTGACAACACTTGAAACTATGGAACCATTTCTATTTAGATGTCCACCAACCAAATTTGTCAAATGGGGGGACATTGCAGAAGAGAAACATTTTGATCTGAATATACTTGGTTGTATCAAGACCTCTAAGAAAAACTTCAAGCACACATACCTGTGTCAACATATGGAGCTAGATTCACAATGCTGCAAAAAATTGGGTATGATGGTACGACTGGTATGGGGGAAAGACAACAAGGTTTAATGGAACTGTCTTTATCACCAACCTAGAGAAATAAGAGAGGGTTAGGATATATGAAAAATAGAACTAGTACTACCACCCAAGACATACCCATAGATCAAGAGAAAGTTGTAGAATTACATTGGGGGGAAAACCTGGAACATGCCTTAATCAACAATATACTCTAGCAGTTATTTCCATCTAAAGTGGGTACCTCTTATTCCCAATTAAAACTTAACCAAGCTATCCAAGATAACAAGGAAAGTTAGACATCCAATGAGAATTCTAGCATGAATGATTCCCATGAGTACGAGTGGAGATCCCTCCACAATTCTGAACCAACCCTCCCAGACTATTCCCCTTCGTCAGTCAACATTATACACCTTGAAGATATGTTTGACCAGATGACCATAGAAGACCATCCATGTATCAATAAGAATATCAATAAAAATTCCTTAGGTGGTGTGTCTATGTCACATTCCAAGTTCATTGGAACTATCACCATAGTCTCATTTACCCAAGAAGACTCATCCCCCCATGAGGACCTTTGTCTAGTATGCCCAGAACTGATAGAATGGGATCAACAAGGACAACCTAACATAGATCTCTTTGAAAATAATGAAGCCATATCATAATTCATGGGACTTAGAGAAGGCATGCCATCAGAGGATCACAAAGAAGGTTTCTCTATTGACCTTGATGGATCTTCCTATTTTGGGGAGGAAGCTCCTCTTTCCAGTCAAAATAGAAAAATAAAAAGAAAAAAAGAATAGTCAGTAAGTGAAAACTGCAAGGCGCTTTATGACTCAAAAAATGGCAAAAAAATAATAAAAGACATATCTTCTAGTGAAAAACTCTCTGAGGTGCTAGAGGATGGAAATCAAGAACTTCTCCCCTTAGCAGAGGAAAAGTCAGCATTACTAGCTGAGGAAACATAAGAAGTAAATCTAGGTGATGAAAATAACCCCAAAAATATCTATTTGGAAAAATCCCTTACATCAGAAGAATGAGAGAAATTCATTAGCTTCTTCAAGGAAAGGAAAATAAAATTTGCATGGTCCTACTCAGACATTCCAGGTCTAGATACAGAGCTAGTGTTACATCGTTTACCATTGTTACCAAACGCTAAACCTATCAAGCAAAAGTTGAGAAAGATGCATCCACATGTCGCTTTACTTGTCAAAGTGGAGCTGAAGAAACTCCTAGACGCTGGCTTCATACGAGCAATCCCATACATAGATTTGATATCTAATTTGGTGCCAGTAACCAAGCATAATGGTCAGATCCACTTTTGTACAAATTTCAGAGATCTAAACAAAGCTTGTCCCAAGGATGACTTTTCATACTGAATATTGATATGATAGTATATCTCATAGTAGGACACCATATGCTATCACTCATGGATGGATTCTTAGGATATAACCAAATAAGGATGCATAAGAGGACCAACACAAGACTTCTTTCACATGTTCCTAGGGCACTTACTAATGGAATGTAATATCATTTGGAATTTAAAATGTAGGAGCAACATATCAAAGGGCTATGACCATGATCTTCCATCATCTCATTCATAAAACAATGGAAGACTATGTCGATGAGATACTAGCCAAGTCAATGCTCAGATAGAATCACCTATAGGTATTGGGAGTAATATTTCATCGAATGCAAGAATACAAGGTCAGATTAAATTAAAAAAAGTGTGCATTCAGGGTTACCCCAAAAATATTTTTGGATTAATTGTGTCACATCAGTGCTGTTAGGTCTTTTTCTTGTAGAATCTCAACATAGCAATTATGATTGACTCTTTGATTCCCCACTTTTGATTTATACAAGTAAAGACTAATAGAGGAAGATTTATCCTCCTTCTTCTATGAGCTCCATAGACTCAAGCAAGTGTACCTATCATAGTTTACTGCTTCTCAGTAATTTTAATAGTGGATCAAGGGTTACACTAATTTTTCTCTCACCTTTTACTACAAAAATTGATAGAACATCTTGCAAAAGAACAAAACCAACCTTATGCACATCTTAACAAGCCAAACTGTGAACTTGAAAAGGAAAAATAACAATGAGATAAGGATTCTCATCCTTCTTCCTTTTAGAGTTCTAGACTTAGGAAGGATAAACTAAAGATTCTCTCTCCAAGGAATCAATAAAATGAACTGTATTCTTCAATAAAATTGATAAACATCAATGTTCTTAATAACAGAAATGTAAAATATTATTTATATTTAAGATTGATGATTATAACTACTAATCAAAACCTAGACTAGTGCCTAATCTAGGGCAAAGAGTCAATTCAGATATACATTCAGAGAAATTGATTAATTGAAACACATGAAACTCAGATGGAGTACCTTACAAACCACCTTCTCATTCCCACACCCATGTATCAAATTATTACACTAATATCTAGCCCTCTAGAACTACTCAAAAGATTTACTCCCTCCTTGAAAGAAACTCACAAATAGTCGCACAGTTACTTTATTACCAATATATTTAAAATGCATTATAGATTAAACATACAAGAGAATAAACATAAACACAATAAGACATCATAAATATGAAACAAGAAATCCTATTTGTATTTTTTTAATATATCTCTGCTTCAGTACATTCAGAAAGACAAAAAGATTGAAACATAGACAAACTTTAGAAATCTGCCTCGCAGTTTTGAATTCACCATCCTTTACAATATATTACAACTTTCTATTTATAGAGAGCACTAGCCATCTTGGAATCCTTAAAGAGAAAGGATACAACAAGCTTCAGATGACTAGGAAAAACCTAAAAAGTACTAAAAGATAAAAATATAGTTACATCTTTAGTCGGTGGAGAAGAAACACTTGAGTAACTAATTTGAAATGATTCCAAATCCTTAGCAGTTGGAACCTTTACCATAGATATTCTGGGTAACATCTTGAGGTTGTTGTGAGACCTAGTGACTACCAATACAAGATAACTTACACTAGTCTTGCTAATGATTACCTTCTATGTGCTCATTGATCAGGTGTCAGATACCACTTTACTCTTCATCCGTCACATCCAAGTCAATAGTTGTCTATTTCTTCTTCTTGGGCTTGGTGATGTTATCCCACTGTGTAACTTCAAACTCTAAAGGCCAATTAAATATGTTTAAGATCTGTAACTATTTTACTTTCCTCTCTCATCTGGCATCAATTATAGCCTTTACATCTATAATAAACTTCACAAAGTCTGTTTCTACTTTGAAGGCTTCATCCAGGGCTCTGTTGAATCTGTTAATGTCTAGGACATTGTCATCTATTAGGAATGCCTCTTTAGTAGGTAGTAGGGTATCAAACTCATTCATCCATTCTTCTGCTGACTTTATATTATCATCTTCTCCCTTAATTGGAGGAGTACACTTGTTAAAATATGACACATTGACCCTTGCCTAAATTTGATTGACCTTTCCCTTGAAGAATGACAATGCTATTCCAATCTTCTTAATCATCTCTCCTACTTGACAAAATATCTCTGGGAGATCTATCCTATGTGGCTATAGGGATTCTATTATCTCAAACAATGATCCCCTGCTTGACCAAGTGCCAAAATATAGATCCAAGGTTGTTATGTGGCCCTTTACCTCTGTTCCTAAGCCAGGTAGCTTGCTATAGGCCTTGTGTACAAGGTCAAATTTTCCATTCAGGATATCTATTCTATGTTGCAATATTTTCAACAAGGCATCTAAAGCCACTTCATTCTGATCTGGGCTTGGCTGCCCTATTTCTTCAGGGAATTCCTCTATAGTTTCTGTTTGGACAGATACAACTTCCTTAGCTAGAGTGGGGAGAGCTTTGGGAGCCTCTTCTAATTTTTTATTCAACACCTCCACTTGCCCCTATAATGACTTGATTTTAATCAAGCATCTTTCCCTATCCTTGATTACAAAAATAGACTCATCAAATAGTTTTGCATATCTTGTAGAGATTTGTTATATTTTTTCTTGTTTAAGATGGGCAAAGTGGGTGACGACTTGGGATATCTCTAGATCAACAGTGTTCTGAACTATCTAGATGATCTTATCCCCATCCATATTTTCCTCAACACTTACCAAGGAAGGCTTCTATGCCCTTGGTGCCAGAGACCATCTGGTTAAAGTATGGGATCTTGGATCATACCCGCATCCCGTGATCATCTCCCCAATTTGTGTGTCCGAAGATAAGTTAGAATTTGGTTGCTTTCTAATTTGATCAATTAGGAAAGTAGAAGACAAATCCCACCCATGCACTAGCAGAATTTCACTAGAATTGACCAATTGTCTTTCCTCTTTAGGGGTTATTGTCTTATTTTCTAGATCATAACCTTTCAAAGCTTGTAGGGCTTCACTTTGCACATCTCCTCCTGTCAATTTTTGTTGTGTTCCCACTTCTTTTTGCTTCCTCCATATCAAGAAATTATTGAGCTAATTAGTCTTTATGAAAGTCTCATCAGTGAGGAATTCTTCTTGATGAAGCTCTCTCTCATCTTGACTTAATTTGAGAGGTAACTCCACTTCTACTTGGATTTTTTTTCTTTCTTCTTCCCTTCTATGACCTTCTTCCTAAGCTAAAGGTAGTATTCCTTATTAACAATGATCAGGGAACTCAATTTATCCTTTTTCTTTCCTTGGGTCTCATCTTGAGATGGCTCCCCTTGTTCCACTCTTTGTTTCTTCCTTGGAGGCTCATTAGTCACCTCAGTATTAGGAACCTCTATAAGGTCCACTTCTATGCTTTGTTTTATTACAGATGGCTCACCCATGTGAGGTGAGCTATGTATTGGGTATCCTCCCTCACTATCCTCTTCATACTTTGAGGAAGAATACTTCTTTGGGCCTCTTTCGTTGTCCTTAATCACTCCCTCAAGTTGATTATATAGAGTATGATAAGACTCAATCATTTTTTAGAGTCTCTACAAATATAGCACTCCTAGAAAGAAACCTCCAAAAGGGATCCCTGCCTTCTTCATTTTTTTCTCCAAGGATATCAGATCTTTGTATTATGTAGCTCTTCTTATTGCCTCTTCATTCTCCAAGATATTTCTGATGAGGTCTTCCTCAACACATTCTTCATGCTCTTTGATAGAAGTGATGCTTGAGGTTAGCATCTTCGTAGAATCTTTGATAAAAACTTCTGGATCTACATACCTATACAAGGCCATGCTTATCCTATATTGGCCTAGCCATTTATTCACTGCATCCATGGCCCTTTTCCCAATAGTAAAGTTAGCTACCTTGAATTCTCTTGGAGTGAAGGTGCCTTTTCTGTGAGGAGCCAGATGCTCCTTGTTTGTCAACATAAGCTTCCAGATAAACTCTATTAAGGCCACTCTTGGGGGCACATACTTTGGAAGTATGTGTGGGGGTTGGAAACATCCATAAACCCTGATTATGGTATAAGTCTTCTCATAGTAGAAGTCACCCCAATTGTGATCTCCTATACATTTGTCTACATACTGGCAAGGTCTTAGAAGCTAAAGTGTTCTGACTGATAGCCTAGTCACATTTAGGCCCATTAATTCTATAAGTGGATGTACAATCTAGTTCTCAAAGCCACATAATTTTTTATCATTTGATGTATAATTCCAAACCCTAATCTATAATTGTATTGGGTTTGGCTATCCTTGGAAAAGCGTTCTTGGTCTTAGCAACTTTGTGTTCATGCTATCAACATTGAAATATAATATAAAATGCATTAAAAGAGAATAATGCATGAACTTGGGGTTGACCTTCTTCTGAATGCTGATCAAGCCCTCATGCATTCTATCGATGACATACTAGATGTAATCAAAGTCTTTGTTGCCATGGGAGTTCTGAATGTCTAAGATGATCATTAATAGATCTGTAGGAAACTTCTCAAGATGATCGTCAATGCCCAATACCCTATACAGCCCATAGGCTATATACTTCATATAAAAACACAGGTCTTTGAACTCATAAGGTTCACCCTTCAAAATAGGAATTGGGACCACATAATTCCTGTTAGACCTAGGCACATGAGTCTGAACCAACTTGTTGACTATATTGACCTATCTATTTTATTTGTTTTGCAATTTTTTCAAGTCAATCTTTGTGGCAGAAGCATGGTAGATGCCAAAGTCTTTCATGAATGATGAACTATCTAAGGTCACTAAGGTTATTTCATCACCTTTTCTTATTGTTTTTGAGGAAGAATCATATCTTCTAGCTAATTTTATTAAGATTTCAACATCTATGAAGACATCAGGGACAATTAGCTTGGCAAGTCCTAATTTCCAAGTGTTTGAGACTAGGATCTGTCTATCCATATTTCTATTGAAGTAATTAAAAAAATGGAAAAAAGAGCACTCGGGAGTGATGGGATCTCTACAATTAGACATAGCATCAAGGAAGGATTTTTCATCTAACTTCTTATTTTGGTTTGTTCTCAGTAGCAAGGCAACAAAATCGTCCAAGAAATTCCTCTTCCCTTTCTGCTCCTCCTCTGCATCCTTGGCCTCGCCACTGGCTAAATCTCTGCTCAACTCATCTTGACTCATATTCACTGATTCTGGATTATCTTTTATTAGACACAAGCTTCTTCTAACATTTTTCTCTAAAACTTATGCATTCCTTTCTTTTTAAAACTATGACAACTTATGCAATTTCTCTACTCTGTACTCTGAAAAGTTTGGTAATCACAATGTACAAAGGCTATGTCTATTTATCATTAAAAACTAAATGCACCATTCTTGTTGAGAACTTAGAAACTGTTGCTCAATCACTTCTGCAATAACTTCTACGTGTCTTGACATCAATTATTTCCTAGCCATGGCACTTGAATTTGACAGGAAATCAAAATTGAAAAGCCCATTTGGAAAACTCATGAGTACTTTTTCAGTTTTAAAACCTTATTATATGCAAAAAGGCTCAACACATGATCTGATTGGCTAGATTTTCTTGCTTTTTCATAGCTCAGTGGATTACTTGTGATCTGTCAAAATCTTTTGTCTTTATTAACCCTATCTTTTATATATCTTTCCTTGTAATGGTACAAGAATAAATCCTTAAGATATTACCATACTTAGACCACAATTTATCTGGTGATCACGTGAATGCTTTATCTCTAAGTCGCTGAGAGTTTTCTTTTACTCAAGTTAAAGTACGAGATCTAGTTCCAGCCACACAATATAATCTTGATCTACGATTCTCAATAGGTTGCTAGATGATTTTCTTAACTCTAATTCTAGTATGAGATTATGAATTGGCTAGTCATTTTAACTTTTCCCCACTTTTGGTTTACTTCTTAACGCTGAGTAAATCTTTTATTCTTATCCCTTAATCACTAAATAAACTTTACTAGGCTTTTGCTTGAACCATAATTATATCTGGAGATTCAGAGATAAAGGAAATCGCCAAGTCGCTAAACAAAAATCTTAACCTGAGTATCATCTAGAGATTCAGTGCTAGTCATTCATTTGATATGAGATTTATGATCCTTGCTCAGTCAGTGAGATTTTATCTTAACCTTGAGTTTGTTTAGAGATCACGTGACAAGGAAAAAGGATAAACCTATTCTGACTCTGATTTTATCTTAAGATTCAACAACTAACTAAGTCTCTGAATCGCTAAGCATTTCAACTAACCATGTATCTATTCAGAGATCATGAACACACCATAAGATTTGAGTTATGTCAATGGTTCAGATCTTTCTTGTCAACTCAGCTTTTAACTTTAACTTGACCTTAAGTCACTTAGAGATTACACAACTGAGCAAACTCTAAGTCGTTGAATGTTTTACTTTACTCTAAGTTTATTCAGAGATCACGTGTAGACTACACAATAAGATATTGATCAATGTCTTGCACTGAGTCTTTGAATCATTTTGTACTTTCTCATTCTGTTTGGAGATTATATGACTACCCTTGATCTTTCTTTTAATCTATGACTTGCGCTGAATCTCACAATCTTTGGCTTTAACTCTAGTTTGTTTTGAGATCACGCAACTAAAGGCTATCTCATAATATTTAGGCTAACTCTATTAAATTATGGAGATTCAGAGATAAAGGCTATCTCTAAATCACTAAAAGATCTGCTTAACCTTTGGTTTATTCGAAGACTTCACAAACACCACAAATCTCTTTAGCCTTATATACACATATCTGCATATTAGCTCATTACCTCTTAAACGCTGAATAATTCATGACCTTTTGACTTCTAGCAATTCAGTGCTAGAAATACATCTGTGTCTTGATCAACAGATTAGATTCATTTACAAAAAACCTTACTTGGATTTTATTTAAGCACAAATAACAATGGTTCTTCTAGAGATTCAGTGACTGAATGAATCTCTAAGTCACTAAATATTTCTTCTAACTCGGGTTTAATCTAGAGACTATGCACTAGCCCAAAGATCTTTCTTTGATCAACGATTAGCGCTAAGTCTCATAATATTTATATAGTGTACCAATTATTCCTAAGATTACATGGCAACCCTTGATTCTTGTTTGATCTAATAGCCTGCACTGAATCTTGAGACTATCTTCTTAACCACAGTTTCATTCTGAGATCACGCAACCAAGCTATCTCAGAATCGCTGAATAAACTTTACTAAGCTTGGTCTCAACCATAGGTTTATCTAGAGATTGTGCAAAAATATTTATCTCCAAGTCTCTAAAATATTTTCTAACCCATGAGTTAATTGGTAGATCATGCACAGACCATACAATCAAGACAAGGATAAAACAAGATCTATGACTATCGCTTAATCGCTGAAGAAAAGCTTTACCTTGGAATTTTTTTGGAGATCATGTTCCAGCCTCTCATCTGGAAAAAGATAAAAAATCCTTGCTAAATCTCACAATGAATCAATTAAATATGATTTTTTATAGAGATCACGTGACAAATAAAAAGTAAACTTTGTGTTGACCTCGGGTTAGATTACGAGATTACAAGACTAAGCTATCTATGAATCACTAAAGATTTATTATAACTAAGGTTAATTCATGAAATCTAGCGCTAGCCACCTAATTAAAACTTCATCCACAGTTGTCACTAAGTCTCTAAATCTTGGAGCCAACTTCGCATTTGTCTAGTGATCACGCACCAACCACACGATCAGATCAAGATCAACCGCCTGCGCTTAATCTCTAAATGTACAAGAGAATATTCTTTTCTTCTCGAGGTTAAGAGATACAAGCTTGCACCAAGTCTCTAAACCATAAATAATATTTAGTTCTGATTGTGAGATCACAACATAAAGGTAATGACTTAAAAAGTACATGACTTATAGATCTTAAGTTACTTGACAAAAGTAACTTCAAAATAGAACAAGGCAATGAAGGTCTAGGGTTTTTCCATAGAAGAGACACAAATAACCTAGGGTTTAGGGTTTTCAAAAAAAATTTCATTTCTTTTCTCAGATTCAGACACTTGAAAAAAAATTAGATGGTACAATGGGACAAACCTTGACATTTTTAAGCATAACTGATACTGGGAGCCAAAATTTTTAGCAAGAGTCAAAAAAAATAGAAATATACCCAACAGTGGCTCTATCTGAGGATGCTTGAATGCAAGTTCATAACAAGAATTATAGATCTTTGGGAGGCAAACCACAACCGCACTAACCTACTGCAAAAGAAAACACAACTTGGAAAGAAACACACAAGAGAAAGCAAACACACCTATACATAAATTACAAGATTACTGTGCATGGAAAAATTGATTCAAATGAAGAAATTTTTCAGAAATTGTCCATGCACTGGCAATTCCTATTCCTCATCATTCATATACTTGAGAAGAAAATAATCCTTTCCAAATGTGTGATTGATAATGAAGGGACCTAACCAAAAATATTTAAATTTCTTATGCTTTCCCTTATCCTCAGCCCTGGGATTCCACTGAAGAACCAAGTCACTAGGCTAGAATTTTCTTTCATTTTCCCTTTTATCAAAAAGACATTTCATCTTCTATTGTAATTTTATATTTTCCTTTTGGCTGTCTCTTCTCATTTCATCCAACTCTACTAATTGAATCATCCTTTCTTGCATTGGCTCAGATACTTCTAATCCCTCATCTTGAATGAACTTGTAGACTGGAAGCAAATTATTTACTAGCATTTTGGATTGAACACCATACACTAATTCAAAAGGAGACTTTCTTGTTTCCCTTTTCATATCAATCTTGTCTTCCCATAAGGCAAGCTTTAAATTTGCATGCCATGCCCTTTTGTTGCTTTCTAGGGTCTTCTTCAAAATTTGCAAAATACTCTTATTACTGGATTCTTCTTGCCCATTGGCATGTGGATGGTATAGGGATGAATATGATATTACAATTCCCATGTCAAAAAAAAAATCAATAAAATCTTATGATCTAAAGCACATTGCATTATCCATTACTAGTTTAACAGGGACACCAAACCTAGTAAGGACATTGTCTATCAAAAAATTAACCACTACTATTCTTGTATCCTTTTTAGTTGGAATTTCCTCAACCCACTTGGTAAATTAATTAGTAAAAAATAAAATCCAACTATGTCCCCCGCTTGATTTTTCTGCAAATTCTGCAATGAAGTCTATTCCCCACATATCAAAAGGTGCTTCCGCAACTATAGGATTTAGCATCAGGGAACCTGAAAACTTCATCTTATTGGAGAATCTCTAAAATGGTTCACATTTCCTATAAAAATAATGGGCATATTTAAACAAGTGAGGCCAATAATACCCATCTCTTAAGATCTTATGAGTTGTTTCTCTGGCTGAGTAGTGTCCTTCACACATCCCAGAATGCATTTCTTTCAAGATCTTTTCAGATTTTCCTTTGTCAAGACATAAAAATAGTATTCCATCCCTATTTTTCAAAAATAGGTCACCTTGCAATAACACATATTTCTTAGCTTGCAATCTCAAAATTCTCCTTTTATTTTCATTCAATTCTTTTGGACAACTATCATTTTTGAGGAAAAATGTTATGTTAGTATTCCAGGGCTGCATCTCAATACTTGTAATTATTTATCCACAAGTGTTGACACTATTTACTTGAACTAGATTCAGATTTTTTGTTGTCATCAATTTTTCTAGTCCCAATCCCCTTACCATCTTAGTGATGTGGGTCTCCAAGTCAAACTCCTAAATTTTGTTAATCCACTTGCATCTTTTCCCTGTCACTTCACATTGGACCAAAATGTCTTTTACTGCAGCATGAGGAACATATGTATTAACTTTAGCACATACTAGGTAGGGTTTAAATGCTTTGACTGCTTTCACTAAAGCATAGGATTTTTTCTCCATCAATTGATAATTCAATTCAGCTGCTTGTAATGACTTACTAAAGAATGCTAAAGGATGCTTAAAACCCTCATCATCTTTCTGCAATAACACTGCTGCAAAGGTGTGAAAAGATGCAAATGTAAACAAAGAAAACAAATTAGTATAATTAGGAGAACTTAGAATAGGGGATTCTTGGATTTATTTTTAAATTTTTTCAAAACTTCTTGTGCCTCTTGTTTCCACTCAAACTTCACATCTTTTTTCAATAGTTTGACTATTGGTTTGACTAACTCAGCAAAGTTGGCAATAAACCTCCTAACAAAATTGATTTTTCCCAAGAATGAGTGTACACCTCTTATGTTTTTTGGGGAAACTACCTTCTAAATAGCTTCAAATATTTCTAGATCTATTCTCACCCCTTCCTTTGACACTATATGGCCAAATATTTTTCCCTCAGTAACAACGAATTGGCACTTTCTTGGGTTCAGTGATATCCCATATTCTAGTGCTTTTATTAAGACCTTCTCCAAATGGCTACAATAGTATTCTTGTCTTTTTGAAAAGGGTGTCAAATAATCCTAGTAAAATACCATGAGGAAATCTATAATATCCTTAAAGGTCACATCCATTTCCCTCTGAAAAGTTGCACCAGAATTTTTTAGACCAAAAGGCATACGCGCATATACATAAGTTCCCCATGGAGTAGTGAATGTTGTCTTGAATTGTTTAGATTCCTTGACTAGAATTTGATTATACCCAATGAACCCATCCATCATAGACAATATATCACATCTAGTGACCTTATGCAACATAGCTTCCATATTAGGCAATCCATAATTATCTTTTAGGGAAGCCACACTCGGGTTCCTAAAGTCAACACATAATCTCATGTCCCCATTCTTTTTTCTTACAGGGACCAAATTTGAAACCCGTGATGAATTTCTTATTAGATGAATTATGTCTGCATCCCTTAACTTCATCAACTCCATTTTCATCTTAGTAGCCAAAAATGGGTTGATAGGCCTCTATTTTTTCCTAAATGGTTTTACATTCTCTTTCAATGGGATGTCATAATGAAATAGAACTTCTCTATAGGATTTAAGATTTTCATAGGACCAGGCAAAAAAATGTTTATAATTTTTTAGTAGCTTTATCAAATTCAATCTCACATTCTCAGCTAGCTTTTTTCCAATGTAAACCAATTGAGGGTATGGCTCTGATCCTAGATTTATTTCCTCCAAATCTCTCACCTTGGCATTGGATCATTGTGACATGTAGTTATCATTTATACTAAACATGTCATCTAACTCAACTAATCCCTTAGGAATGTGATTAGAAGCTAGGTTAACAACTTCTTTGTCAAAAATGTACTCTTTTCCATCCTCAACTCCTATTAAAGAGTCACAGTCAATCTTTTGGCAATCATATTGAACTACACACTGAATAAATCTGAGGATATCATCATCATCCTCAAATAATGTCCAATTATGGATATTGTTAGGGACTACTGGCCTATTCTTGACTTCCACCACAAATATGCCAGCAAGGGTAATGTCATCATTCTTTAGAGAAATATTTGCAAGAAAGTATGTCATTATATTATTTGATCTCTCTACCCCAAGAATGTTAAAAGCATCAAAGGATTCCAGTCTATCCCAGACAACATAATTATACAACTTCAACCTATCATCCTTTGCAGCATAATTTGATTTAATCTAAGCTATGATTATTTGGGAATCTCCAGGAACTTGTAAGAATTTAATACCATGCTTGATGGCAATATCCATTTCCAATATTAGTGCTTCATACTCAACTGTATTATTGGTACAATGAAAGGCTAATAGGAAAGAGTATTTAAAATTAATACCTGATGAGGAGATAAGAAAAAAACCTGCTCCTGTTCCTTCTTTAGAGATTCCTCCATCAAAGCACATATACCACAATCCATCTTGTTGCAACATCAGTTCATCCACTATCAGGTTAGTATTTCTTAATTGTGGTTTGATCTCTTCAACAACAAAATTTTCCATGTCAATATCTACACAACAATTCAGTTGATCATGCATGACCATTTCAACCATGACAGCAGAACGAGGCTCTATGTACAAATTGACCTCAGTGTCATTCACATGGATTTTTGCATATGACAAATCTAGTTGCAATCTTCCACCCACTGCTACTGCCCATTGTCTAGATAAAAGTATACCATAATGAGATTTTGTGTCTACAAAAACTATGTCCATTCTATAGGTAGCTTTAGGGAATGCAGCAATTTTGACTTCAATATCTTTTAGTGTTCCTATCACATGAACCTCTCTGTTATCCATTGCATAACAACTTCCAGCAGGAGTACTGACTTGAAGGTCTATCTCTTTCATGACATGATATGGCATCACAGTAGTTGCAACACCAAATTCTATCATGAAATTATTTACTAACAAATGATTTATCATCAAGTAACATAGAAAGGATCAACTGACAATGGTTCTTGAGTGATCACATTTCCAATGCAGATATTAGAGAATTCCCTACTTTTCTCTAGGCCTTTTATTTGTTTATCCTTTTCATTGATAGATGGATCTTCTCTCTTATCATTTTTCAGGGTCAAGGACACTTCTTTTTGGTTTGACACATGGACATCTTCTATCCCTTTCAAAATTTCAAGTGCAACTTCTTTATGCTCTTTTATCTTCAACATCTCCATCAGTGGGAATGAAACTTTCATTTGAGTAAGAGCATGTCTCATGTCAAACATAGGTAATTCATAAGATACATCACCTATCCTTTTTCCTTTATTTTCCTTATCGGTAGCCACTTGTTCTTCTATTTTTATTTCCTCATTCTCCTTCTGAGAAGAAGAAGATTCGGCTTGCTTTGCAGATTTTTTTAATTTACTACTCTTTCCATGAGATTTTGCAGCATTTTGTGGGGTATCCTCTTTAATGAAAATGGAGGCAAGTTTACCTTGACCAGACTCAACTATTCTATTCTTCAAATTGTATGCACCCCTAGCCTAGTTTATTGTTTCTATGGTCAAGGATCTTTTTTGTTCATCACTTGGTAATCTGAAATGGGATGCTCCTTTTCACCACCCACTACATTGATTGTTCTTTGTGATACAATACCAGTCTTATCATTTGAATCAAAGGTCACTTGGGGCTGTTATTCTAGGTATTTACTTCTTTTGTTTCTCACTTCTTCAACAGATTCACTTTTTTTAGGAGACCATGGATAAGGATTACTTACAGTGAACATATTCACATCATGAATTTCTTGTTCTAACATGTTTTCTCACTTCCCTCCCTTATTTGATCAGCTAGGGCTTGGGCTACAACACATTGGTAGGAATAATGAGGCATGTTGTAAGAAACACACCAAGGAGTGTTTCCCACATAATTTGTGCTATTTCTTTTCAAGGGATCAAGGGTTTCTTTTGTTTTTTGGTTTTCTTGGTTCTCAGGAATTGGCTTTCCATCTTTCCAATTTTATTGTATGGAATGTCCCTTAGATTAAGTTGTTTATCATACCTTTGATACTAGTACTTATTTTCATGAAAACCTTTATCACTTTTATCCATCTTAGTAGTAAGATCCTTCACTACACTTACTAATTTATCAACCCTATCATCCTCCTTAATAGGTTTTCTTGCTTATCCTTTCTCCTTCCATAATTTTCCATTCTCTCTCTTCCCCATTTTTCCTGAGGCTTGCCTATTACTCTTAATGTCTATTTCTATTTTATAAGCCTCTCTCAAGGTATGAGGGTTCTTGTATCTAAGAAGATAAGACATCTTCCCATCAACAACATTGAAATAGGTAGTTAGAAATACTTGTTCATCTAACCTTAGCACCTAGAATAGCTTATTCATATCCTTTTGGAGCCTATTGTTAAAATATGACATGCTCTCATTAGGGAATTTCTTAATGTTATTAAAATCATTCAACATGTAACCAGAGTTAACATGTTCTCTATATTGTTCCCTAAAATATTTAACAAATTCTTCCCAAGATGCTATGCTATCATTAGGAATATTCCTAAACTAATCCCTGGCATCTTCTATCAAGGATTGAACCAAAAGCTTCATAATAACATCTTCATGTTCTATTAAAAAATCAGTAATCTTATCTATAAAATCTTTTAAATTCTCTTTACATGTTATGACATTATTTCCTATTAACCTAGGGATTCAGTCTCTTACCTCATTGGGGATCATGTTAGGGTGACCAGGGATGCCATCAAATAAAAGAGGTTTGTATCTATCCAAATGGATAGGTCTTCTTTGGAAACTTCCTAAAGTATTGTTTCCACTTGGTCCTGATGCACCTCCCCGATTTTGAGTATGTTGAGGACCTCCTTTCTCTAGACTAGAGATTTGAGCACTTGGACCAGGACCAAATTGTTGAGCACTTGGGCCAGGACCACCTGGTGGAATTTGTTACATTGTCCCAGCATTAACAAGCATGGAGCTACTTGTAGTAGTATTGTTAGTAGCATGCAAGAAAGTTATTCTCATCTTCATGTCAGTTGCAACAGCCTCTAACTCTGTCTTTTCTAGCTACTTGGCTAGATCTGCTTTAGCTTTTATGGCTTGTTCAAGTTCTATGTCAAATTGAGACATTTCTATAGGGATAGTTTTACTTTTCTTAGACTCATTAATACTTATGCTAATAGATTTTATCTTACCTCTATCAGAGACATCTTTGTCACTCTTCTCGAGCTTTGCATTTTGATCAATATCATGAGGGTGCAACTACCTTATGACATGTCCTTCTCCTTCAAACTCATCTTGGTTAGAGTTTGAACTTTTATTTGCAACTTGTTTCCTTAGAGCCCCAAGATCGCCAAACAAATCTATGTCTGGACCCTTAACCTCTTCATTTAGGATTTTAGCCTCAAGCTTATTTCTCCTTGTCTCTGCCAAGAGTTCTTCTCTCTCAATTAATAAGTCATACAATTATTTCTCATGCATTTTTATTGCATCTACTATCTCTAATTCTTTCTCATGCTTATTTCTTCTCAAGGATAGAACTTCCTCTCTTAATTTATTAGAATCATAAGATGTCATTTCAACAACAGATGTCTCTCCTAGATGTTCTATATTTTCTTGTGTAGGGAAGAATCTTGCATCTATCATCTCTCCATCTCTGAAAGGATCAAAAGATGTGTTAGCTCTATAAGGATCTACTGGCCTTGATTTTTTTGCACTCTTAGATGAGGATTAACTTCTCTTAGGGACATGGGTTTCCATTCTCCCCTTTGAAGTATTAGGGGAGTTATGGTTTGATCCACCTCTTTTGGAACATTGTATCCTTCCACGTGTATGGATCTCATCTCCTATATCTTTCTCAGGATTATCTCTATAGTAAGACATGGTGTTTCTTTTGTGACTCATTTTAAACCAGACAAGTAGTTTCAATATTTCAATATGCAAGTCATACTAGAATGCACAGAGTATAGAGTCGCCACCCACAACTAGTTATGGGATAATTTCATGAATTTTCACATGAAGCAGAACAATAAAAGAATTAGTTCCTATGAAATTGTAATCTTATTTATAAAACTCACTTCTCTCCAATGTTTTAGTTAACTCAGAACTGGATCAAAAGTATTTGAAAATATTCTGCACCAAAAAATCTAGGACAAACTAAACATGGTTTACTTCAACCCTCCCCAACAAAGTCACCATTTTGTTAGGTATTTTTCTTGTAGAATATGAATATAGAAATTATGCTTGACTCTTTGATTCCCAAATTTTTATTCGTACAAGTAAAAGTCTAATTCATGAGGATCTATCCTCCTTCTTTGAGCTCCACAGATTTAGGCGGGTGCACCTTTCATAGTTTACTACTTCTCAGTAATTTTAATAGTGGATCAAGGGTTACACTGATTTGTCTCTTGCCTTTTACTACAACAATTGATAGCACATCTTACAAACAAACATAACCAACCTTATGCAGAGCTTAACAATCCAAACCTTGAACTTGACAATGACAAATAATAGTGGGATAAGGATTCTCATCCTTCTTTTTAGAGTTCTAGAATTAGGAAGGCTAACCTAATGATTCTCTCTCCAGGGAATAAACAAAATGAACTGTATTCTTCAATAGAATTGATAAACATCAATGTTATTAGTAATAGGAATGTAAACAATTATTTAAATTTAAGATTGATGATGATAACTACTAATCAAAACCTAGACCAGTGCCTAATCTAGGGAAAAGAGTCAATTGAGATATACATTCAGAGAAATTGATTAAATGAAACACACATGAAACTAAAATGGAGTGCCTTAAAAACCACCTTATTATTCCCACACCCATGTATCAAACTCTTACACTAATATCTAGCCCTCTGGAACTACTCATAAGATTTACTCCCTCCTTGAAAGAAACTCATAAATAGTCACACAGTTACCTTATAACCAGTATATTTAAAATGCCTTACAAATTAAACATAAAAAGAGCATAAACATAAACACAAGAAGAAATCATAAATGTGAAATAGGAACTCCCATTATTTTATTAATATATCTTTGCTTCAGTACATTCAGAAAGACAAAATTCTTGAAAGATAGACAAAATTTAGAAATCTGCCTTGGCAGTTGTGAATTCACCATCATTTACAATATGTTACAACTTTATATTTATAGAGAGCACTAGCCATCTTGGAATACTTAAAGATAAAGGATGCAACAAGCTTTGGATGGATAGGAAAAACCTAAAAAGTAATAAAAGACAAAAATATCGTTACATCTTCAGTCGGTGGGGAAGAAACACTTGAGTAGCTGATTTGAAATGATTCCAAATCCTTGGCAGTTGGCACCTTTGTCTGTAGATATTCTGGGTAACCTCTTGAGGTTGTTGTGAGACCTAGTGATCGCCAATATAGGAAAAATTACACTGTTCTTGCTGATGATTACCCTCCTTGTGCTCATTAATCAGGTGTCAGGTGCCACTTTACTCTTCATCCATCACATCCAAGTCAAGATTTGTTGGTTTCTTCTTCTTCGACTTGGTGATGTTATCCCACTGTGTAACTTCAGCCTCTGAAGGCAAATTAAAATTTTTTAAGCTCTGTAACTAATTTACTTGCCTCTCCCATCTAGCTTCAATTATAGCCTTGAAATTTGTAACAAACTTCACAAATTTTGTTTCTACTTTGAAGGCTTCATATGGGGTTGTGTTGAATCTATCCATGTCCATGACACTATCATCTATTAGGAATGCATCTTTACTAGGTATAAGGGTATCAAACTCATTCCTCCATTCTTATACTAACTTTGTCTTATCATCTTCTCCCTTAATTAGAGGAATAAAATTGTTAAAATCTGGGCCAAACATACTGACCCTTGCCTAAATTTGATTGGCCTTTCCCTTGAAGAATGAAAATGTTATTCCAATCTTCTAAATCATTTCTCCCACTTGAAAAACTATCTCTGGGAGATCTGTCCTATGTGGCTACAAGGATTCTAATCTCTCACACATTGATCCCCTGCTTGACCAAGTGCCAAAATATGGATCCAAGGTTGTTATGTGGCCCTTTACCTCTATTCCTAAGCCAAGTAGCTTGATATAGGCCTTGTGTACCAGGTAAAATTTTCCCTTTAGGGTATCTATTCTATGCTACATTATTTTCAACAAGGCATCTAAATCCACTTCATTCTAATTTGGGCTTGGCTACCCTATTTCTTGAGGGAAGTCCTCTATACTTTCTGTTTGGAAAAATACAACTTCCTTAGCTAGAGTAGGGAGAGCTTTGGGAGCCTCTTCTAATTTCTTATTCAACACCTCCACTTCCCCCTGTAATGACTTGATTTGAATCAATAATCTTTCCCTATCCTTGATTACATCAACATAATCATCAAACAATTTTGCATAACTTGTAGGGAGTTCTATTTTTTCTTGATTAAGATAGGAAAAGTGGGTGACTTCTTGGGATATCTCTAGATCAGAAATGTTATGCACTATCTAGATGATATTATCCCCATCCATATTTTCTTCAACACTCACCAAAGAAGGCTTCTTTGTCCTTGGTTCCATAGACCACATGGCTAAAGTCTAAGATCTTGGATCATACCCACATCCCCTGATCATCTCCCCAATTTGTGTCTCTGAAGACAAGTTGGCATTTTCTTTCTTTATGATTTGATAAATTATGAAAGAAGAATCCAAATCCCACCTAGGAACTAGAAACATTCCACTAGACTTGACCAATTATCTTTCCTCTTCAGGGGTTATTGTCTTATTTTATGGATCATAAGCTTTCAAATCTTTTAGGGCTTCACTTTGCACAAAATCTCCTCTTGTCAATTGCATCTATGCTCCCACTTCTTGCTACTTCCTCCACATCAATAAATTCTTGAACTAATCTATCTTGACGAAAGCATCATCATTGAGGAATTCTTCTTGACGGAGCTCTCTCTAATCTTGACACAATTGGAGAGGTAACTCCACTTCTTCTTGGATGTCTTTTTCTTTCTTCTTCCCTGATTTGATCTTATTCCTAAGCTAATGGTGGTATTTCCTATCACCAATTATTAGGGAACTCACTTTATCCTTTTTCTTTCCTTGGGTCTCAGCTTGAGATGGCTCCCCTTGTTCCACTATTTTTTTCTTCCTTGGAGGATCATTGGTCACCTTAGTATTAGGAACCTCTATAAGGTCCAATTCTATGTTTTGTTCTATTACAGGTGGCTTATCCATGTGAGGAGGGATATGTATTGAGTATCCTCCCTCACTATCCTCTTCATACTCAAAGGAAGAATGCTTCTTTGGGCCTCTTTCCTTGTCCTCAATCAATCCCTCATGTTGATTGTACATAGTATGATAAGACTCAATATTTTTTAGATTCTCTGCAAATAAGCCACTCATGGGAAGAAACCTCCAAAAGGGATCCCTTCCTTCTTCATTTGTTGCTCCAAGTATATCATATCTTGGTATTGTGCAACTCTTCTTGTTGCCTCTTCATCCTCCAAGATATTTCTTATGAGGTCTTCCTCAACAAATTCTTCATGCTCTTTGATAGAAGTGATTCTTGGGTTAACAACTTCCTAGAACCTTTGATAAAACCTTCTGGATCTACATACCTATACAAGGAAATTATCATCTTCTATTAGCCTATCCATTTATTCACTACATCCATGGCCCTTTTCCCAATAGTAAAGTCAACTACCCTGAATTGTCTTGGAGTGAAGGTGCCTTTTCTATGAGGAGCCAGATGCTCCTTGTTTGTCCACATAAGCTTCCAAATAAAATATATTAAGGCTACTCTTGGGGGAACATACTTTGGAATTATGTGTGGGGGTTGGGAACATCCATAAACCATGATTATGGTATAAGTCTTCTCATAGTATAAGTCACCCCAATTATGATCTCCTGGCCATTTGTCTACATAATGGAAAGGTATAAGAAGCTGAAGTGTTCTAACTAATAGCCTGGTCACATTGAGGCCCATTAATTCTAGAAGAGGATGTACAATCTAGTTCTCAAAGACACAAAATTCATTCTCATTTGATGTATAATTCCAAACCATAATCCATAACTGTATTGGGTTTGGTTGTCCTTGGAAAAGAGTTCTTGGTCTTAGCAACTCTGTGTTCATGCTATCAACATTGAAATATAATATCAAATGCATCAAAATATAATAATGCATGAACTTGGAGTTGACCTTCTTCTGAATGCTGATCAAGCCCTTATGCATTCTATTGATGACATACTAGATGTAATGAAAGTCTTTGTTGGCATGGGAGTTCTGAATGTCTAAGATGATCATTAGAAAATCTACAGGAAACTTCTCAAGATGCTCATCAATACCCAATACCCTACACAACCCATAGGCTATATACTTCATATAAAAACATAGGTCTTTGAACTCATAAGGTTCATCCTTCAAAATAGGCATTGGGGCCACATAATTCCTATTATACCTAGGCACATGAGTCTGAACCAAATTGATGACTATGTTGACCTCTCTGGTGTAATTATTCTACAATTTTTTTAGGTCAATCTCTATGGAAGAAGCATGGTAGATGGAAAATGCTTTCATGAATGATGACCTATCTTAGGTCACTAAGGTTGTTTCATCGCCTTTTCTAATTTTTTTGGAGGTAGAATCATATTTTTTGGCTAAGGTTAGTAAGAGGTCAACATCTACAAAGACATCAGGTACAATTAGCTTGGAAAGACCTAATGTCCAAGGGTTTGAGACTGGGATCTGTCTATTCATATTGATATATAAGCAATTAAACAAATGGAAAATAGAGCACCCAAGAGTGATGGGATCCCTACAATTAGACATAGCATCAATGAAGGATTTGTTGTCTACCTTCTTGTTTTGGTTTGTTCACTGTAGCAGAGAAAAAAACTCATCTGACAAATTCCTCTTCCCATTATTCTCCTCCTCTGCATCCTTGGCCTTGCCACTGCCTGAAGCTCTGCTTGACTCAGCTTGACTCATCTTCACTAATTCTAGATTATCTTATCTTAGACACAAGCTTATTCTTGCAATTTTCTCTAAAAATTATGCAATTCTTTGCTCTGAAAACTTATGCAATTTCTCTTCTCTCTACTCTGAAAACTTTGGTAACTGTATGCACCCTAAAATGGTCGCCTAGACTTTGGGCCCCATTTCTCAATTTATCAAATCCCTGAATCAATATTTTCAAATATCAACAATATCAATTATATCAATTTCCTTGATCAAATCAT
>MU224395.1:2546744-2570300 GCA_018584345.1 Thuja plicata
TTTTCATTTTAATACATCAAAGTCGGCTCAAAATAACTTTTGAAACCCGAAAATTTTGAAAGAAAAATTATTTTCTGCTATTTCAGGTGGCCCAACTTCCGGAGACCATAAGTCATCACCAGTTGACCCGATTGACTATTGTAACCCCATTTCAGAAATGCCACGAAGCGCTCTACAACATCTTGATATGCAAGCATCATCGAGCCAAAGTTTCGACCTCATCCGGGGCCTCTAAAGCCTTCAAAACTGAGCCCGAAGTTTTTGTACCCAGTTTTCAATACCGAAAATTTTTAATATCTTCAAAACCAGACTCGATCTAGCCATGAAACTTTACTGGCAAGCTGATATGACTGAGATGGACCTCCACATGCAAAATCAGAACATTCCGAGATCGTATGACCAACTTACTAAAAATAGCAAGTTTCCATAAATAGCAGCTCTGCACAAGGTAGCCCTTATTGAAAAGAAAACAGAAATATTTTTGGGTGATGCAAGATTGCCCTTACACCCAGGATGCTCCTGCATCATTTGCGAACAGTTCCACATCAAACAAGGTTTCTCTTCATTCTACTATCCCCAAGGGAATGGTCAAGTGGAAGCGACAAACAAAACTATCCTGAAGATCTTAAAGAAAATAGTCAATGAATCGGGGCAAGACTGGTATTTGCAGCTCAATCCTACACTATGGGCATACGGAACTAGTGTGAGAACCCCCATAGGAGCTACTCCATTCTCACTAGTCTATGGATCAGAGGTAGTCCTACCCCTCAAAGTTGAAATCACATCCCTGAGAATCTCACTAAAGAGCATCATTTCAGATGAAGACTACAGAGTAGCAAGACTCAATGTACTAGAATTGTTGGATGAGAGAAGACAAAATGCACTCAGTCACTTACAAGGCTATCAGAATCACCTTAGAAGGAACTATCATAAGAAGGTCAGACCACAAACCTTTGAGGTAGGAGACCTCTTACTAATGGAGAATCAAAACAACCAAGCAGAAAGGGTAAAACCAAGAAATTTTGAACCTAACTGGCTAGGACCCTATGTCATATTCACATCTTGCAATAGTGGGGCATTACCAATTGGTAACACCAGAAGGAGATCAGCTCCCAAGCTATATCAATAGCATTCACCTCAATAGGTTCTATGCTTAAGGTACCAAGGTCAAAGGCACTTATCTACATATCTGAAAATATACAAAAAAATACAAAAATGCAAAAGGTTACCTTGGTGAAAACCTAGCAAATAGGCGTCTTGGTGATAACAAAAAAAATAAAAAAGAGAAAAGTAAAGATAAATGGAATTTCTCTCTCAGTAAAAACCTAGAAAACATGCACTATTGAGAAGGTACCTTTGTGAAAATATGGAAAACATGCCCCATGTGTTCAAATCCCTCTTTTCCATCAATGAACTCCAAAGATCAAACCTTGTACTCCCTGCATGCAAGATTGATAACCCAACCTTATTTTTAGATGCACAATCCCCTTTGAGCATCAACACTTACCCATGATTTGTACTGGTCCACCACACTAGGGGACAATTCTAAAAGTCCTAAAAAATCCTTAAAAATCTTAAAAAGTCATCAAAAAATCCTAAAAATAGCAAAATGTCCTGAAAGAATCAATCTTCATAAAAAAAATCAAATATTGCAAAATCTCAAGGCAATAAAACCAGCTCAGTTATCAATAAAGTGAATGGTGATCAAGATAATTAATCAAGGAAAAAATCATGAGCTTCTCCAATCAACAATGGACTCGTATGACTCAGCTTCATCAACAAATGCAATCTGTATTCAAATCAAATCAATCAATCAATCGATCTTCAAATCAAACAAATTAATTCTCTAACACAGTGATGGATGCACTTAAAACTAGACAAAAAATAGTTTTATATGAGTCATTAATTATTGAAACAGACACAATCAAGCATAAAAAAACCAAGAAAATCAAGGAATAATAAATTGTTGACTAGGTCATTCATCAGTCAGATGTCAGTCTATCTTTCGTGGGTATGTTCTTACACTACTCCAAGATACCACCAAGTGATGAGAGTAGCTATGATGGATCATGATCTTATTTTCTTTGATTGTTGTTTGTAGAATGTTTCATTTCAATTTTGGGGCAATGATGAATCAGGATAAATGCGGTAGGCACTGTCACATATCTAGCAGCCACACAGTTCCAGGATCTAAGCTTAACCTTGGAAAAGAATTGGGAAATCCTTTTCTATTATATACTTATTGCTACCAATAGAATCATACTAGTATCCAGATGGTCTATATTTGGGTGCATTTGGTTTCTATCTTGGTTTTTATTTTATTTAGGATTGTTTAGAGATCATAGAAGTATCCAAATGGTCAATATATGGGTGCATTTGGTTCTCTTTCTTTTTAAATAAGAGATCATAGTAGTATCCAGATGGTCAATATCTAGGTGCATTTGATTCTCTTTATTTTCAAAATTAGAGATCATAGCAGTATCTAGATGGTTAATATCTGGGTGCATTTGGTTCTCATTTTGTTCAATCTCTCTACTTCTGGTTATCAAGAGATCATAGTGGTATCGAGATGATAAATATCTAGGTACATTGGATACTCTTCCTTTTCATAGTAAGGGGCAATGATGATCAAAATTGGAAAAATCGATAGTGACTTGGGTCACGCATCCTATCTATCAATCCACTCTATCAATCAACTCTAGAAATAATATCTCACTAACTATCTTCTAACTAACACATGCATTACTCAGATATTTTGTGCATATTAGATTGCATTCATCCATTTGTTTTCATAGAAAACAAAAGAAAATAAATCATGTGCATACATAGTAATCATAATCAAATTCATCCATTAAACATCATCATATAAAGTGCATTCATAGAAAACACCAACCTGCATACATATGTCAGTATCATAGGAAAGAAAATCAGACATCTAAAAGTATGCATAATAGAATTAGATCACATACATTTCATCATAATGCATCATCATATAGAACCATACATATAGAAACTAAAATTGCACATCATATAGAATCATAAGCTTCATATCATATAGATCTAAATATATGAGTATGATGAATGGTTGCAAGTCTAACAAGAGAAGGTGATCAACATAAAATGTCTATAAATATTAGTATATCAGGGATATAATGATCAATACAACATCAAAATATTCCAATAGATCATCGGTACAAAAATGGTAAAAAAAGATACACATTGAAATAGAATCAACAAGAGCTACCCCCACCCTCACTGCCAGGTGGACGAGGGGGTGGCATATTAGGTCCTGGACTTCACTGCTGTAAAGGATTTTAGAATATACCAGTGCTCTAAGACCTCTATGGGCTACTAGATCTATGGGAAGTGGTGTAACTAGGCACCCACTGGGCAGAAGGAACAACATGCTCATAGTGCCACCTCTAGTACTCAATCTCCCTTTGGGCCTCATGACCCGATCTCCAAATTTGATCAATAGCCTCCATCAAAGATAGCTCCTGTATACTATCCAAATAAAATCTCACATCTTCCCAAGCCTATCACTCCCTATCCTTTGCATTTGTAACTCTGGTCTCTTCTTCTATAACTTGACTCTCCACAACAACGACCCTACTCTCCAAGGAAGTAGCTTGTGCCTCAAAAGCTGTCAGCCTATCCTGAAGATTAGATATCTCCTGGGTCAATCTCTCCACCTCTGATGGATCATCATCCATCCCACCCATGGCCATGTCCATATCTCCCTCTTGATCTCTATCACCCAACCCCTTCTCCCCAGTGCCCCACACTTCCCAAGAGTCCTCATTGCTCTCACTCCCAATGGTATTACTACCAGTACTTCTACTACCAGTGGAAGAGCTAGTACCTACCTCCTTGATCTCCACCTCCTTAGTCTCCATCTTCGCAACCACCCTCTCCTTAGCCCTCTCCACCAAAATAGAACCTATGCACTACCACACTCTCCTAACTAATTGAGGGATTGTATCCTCCGCTATCGCCTCCTCCTCCTCAAGAAAAACATTCAAGCCAACAGTCCTACCAATCCCATGGCCACCCCTAGTCCTAACCCTCCCACCATCACCACCTGGCCTAGGATCATCTCCATCTCCCCACCCACCATCTCGCTCACCGTCTCTCCCATCACTCCTACCACAATTTCTCCCATTACCCCAACCACCATCTCTACCACCATCTTGTCTACCACCCCAACCACCATATCTCCCCCCATCCCATCCCCCATATCTACTACCATATTTTCCTCCACCCCTACCTCCATCCCTCCCTCCTCTCTATCTTTGTTGATGCCTCCTCATGATGGTACCAATGATAAGGCAAGACAGATAGGTCAAAGAAACAGGTTGAGACTACTTCCACCATGCATCAAACTGAGGGGTAGTACCTACAAAAGAACAAGTTCACTGTTAGTACCATATGTATGATAAAACATAAATGTCAAATCAATGGATATCTACAAAAAAGAAAGCATAACAAGAGAGATAGCATCAAGCATTAAAAAATCAAAACCTATACTTCCATAAATAGTGGCTGATTACCATGTCAGGGAAACATGAATAAGATCCATAAACTTAGTCCTCATAGCATCAAGTGAAACTACAACACCCTAGAGAGTGACATCCCTCAACCGATGGGAAAATTAAGCATATGAATCAATCACATCCTGTATCTCACCGAGATGGCACAACACCCTATCAGTGTTGTGAAAATATATCATATGAATGTGGTCACTAATGTGACCAATAAAAAATCTCCTTTGTCGAAAGAATGCAAGGTGTGCATCCTTTCCATCCCAAATAGGACAATCCTTGTAAGGTCTCCAAATAAAGTATGACATCATGTCTAACTATTGCCTCCAGTACATCAAGTGCCCCATATGAGATTGAATAATGGCACCATCATACATGAAGACATAAGGTCTCCCTAGAGGATGTTCATGAGGACTTACTAGCCTACAGATAATAATATGCTCCTACGCCTAGATCTGGAGAAGCATGGCACCGCAACCAAGAGACTTACCTCCTAGGTAAGCCACATAGAACATGTGGAAGTACATATGCGCAAGCATACATGGACCCCAAGAAAATATAGTACAGTCTCTAACCATACTCTAAAGAAAATTGCCAAACCCAACTGAGAAGCCATGCTGGTGATGATTAGGACAAAGAATCCCAAAAATCAAACTACTAAGCAAGGTAGTCAATCTATCTAACCCCATGCCAAACCTAGACCATGGAATATCATATGAATCATAAATACCTATTTTATCCTGGGGCAGATCAGAAAACTTAGACAAAGTTGCAATACTAGGACCACATGCATACTCTACAAGAGCACCCTGAATGGGAATCGATAGGATGCGATAAACATCCTCCAGTGTAACAGTGCACTCCCTAGTCAGAAACTGAAAGGTACAAGTGTCTGAATTCCATCTCTCTAGAAGAGAAAGATCAAACCCATATTGGTCATGATCTTGGGAATATAAGATATCTAGTATAATCCTATCTTTCTAAGGACATCTCTCTCATCCTCATAAAGCTAAAAACAGTATACTAACCCGGAAGGTCTCAACTCCCAGTAGCACAGAATGGTCTTGACGAACTATGAAAACATAGAAAAAACACCCATTAGTGGTTAGGAAAGACAAAAATATCAGATAAGTATGAAAACATGAATAAAAACACCTAACAGAGCGATTACAGTAAACCACATGCAATTATGGTATTTTATAGCGATTGCGGCATGTAATTGGAAATTGTGACAAAACCACGGTCAATTGCGGCAACTAAGAAAAAATTTCAAAAAATAAATTGATTGTAAATGCAATAAATGCAAGCATTAAATGCACAAGGATGAATTTTCTCACCGTAGGTCCTATGCCAGCTGGCCAACGAAAGGTACGAACCCGATCAGAAACATGAATGACACTTGGAAGCCCCAACATAGCTCAAAAATAACTCAAAAAGCAAAAAAAACTATAAGCAAACTCACCAGATGATCAGGAGCTCTAAGAGTGCAAAGTGACAAATGAATTACCCTTCAAGCTATTTATAAGTGATTCAAAAAAACCCTAATTCCATATGGACCTCCATTTTATCATCTTGTCCCTCAAAAACTTGAACAGTTGATATCAAGAGCATATTGAAGTATTTTCACAAACAGTCAGATACCTAGATAATCATTTTGCAGTATCAACAAATTAACACCCATGTCACGATTTTTCACTTAGATTTGTTAAGGGGGCATAAATACACCTGCTATTGTCGAGGCAAGCTGAGGTAGGATCAGAATAGAAGAATCTTTGACACAATGTGACAAGCCACAATGCATCAAAGAGGGGCAAATGTAGACACCCTAAAATGGACATACTTGCGACCTTACATTAAAAATACTAATTTTTATCTATTAATTAAGGGTTTGTTAATCATTAGTTAATCATCTATTTTCTTCTAAATTCATTCCCTATATCATCTAATCATATCCCCAAAATTTAATTAAATAATTAATTTTATTTAATTAAATAATCTTAATTGATTAATTAATTAAATTCAATTTCCTAAGGTTTAAATTTAAATATTTAAACTTATTAATTAATTCTCCTAATTAAATTAATTTCATTTCATTCAATAATTCAATTCTAAATCCAAAAATAATTCAATTGTCACATGTTTGAATACTTTAATTACAAAAATCAATTAAATATTCAAATAAATCCTTTCTAAAGTTCAGAAAGGTAACTCATGATCAACTTTTCACTTAACTAAACATTAACTCTTCTCTCCAAGTTGAAGAGGTGGAGTTTACTAGTTTCTTCTTAGTTAACCAAACTTTATCTCTTCTCTCCAAGTTGAAGAGGTGGAGTTTACTGGTTTCTCCTTAGTTAAACTAAACCATCACCCCTTCTCTCCAAATTGAAGAGGTGGAGTTCATTGGTTTCTCCTTAGTTAACTAAAACATCACCTCTTCTCTGCTATTTGCAGAGGTGGAGTTTACTGATTACTTCTCCTGTTCCTTTGGATTTGAACCATTCATTCTCTAATCTCTGGGATCAATCTCAACCATTCAAATCTTTTCCATATTCTATATAATCAACCCTTCATAACCATTTGAAGGATCCAAGATTTCAAGCTTTAATGCACCCTTACTCTATAGGATTCTTTCTAAAGGCATTCAAAGCATTCTAGTGATCAAAATAAATATCATTTCTTGATGCTCCCAAGTCATAGACGCCGCTGATACCAATACTAAGCACCACACACACAACATTTCCTAAGGAGTAGAGAGAGACAATATAATATTAGAGCTTTGTTTGTTAGCATTCATTTGTATCCCTCCTTGATTGTTTGTTATTTTCTTGTTCGTAGGTTCATTCTTAGTAGTTTGATTAATCTATTTTGTGGTAAATAGGTGCTACTAACCCTCTTCATTGAGCATATAGAATCTAGCCTATACAATTTCTTAATCAATGACCAAGCAGGATACAAAGACCCATTTCCAGGACCTGGCATGATAGGTTTTTCCTTGTGGAGAATAAATTATAATAAGAGAAAGGAGAAAAAACCTGTCAGGAACATATGGGATTCCAATTTAGCTAGGATTATTGTCACAAATGTTTTTGTTAATGCAGATTTGATGCTTGAAATAACAAATAGGTACATCCCTAACACCCAATAGGTACTGACCCATGATAAAAAGGAAATAATAAAGTTCATGAGAGAAAATATACGGGAGACATACATGCTAGATACAAACAAGGACTGGTGGCCACTTGATGGTAATATGATGGACCATGAATTTCAAAAATTACATAACTTGTACAGAAGAAATATTTCTCTTCACAAGCCCAAGCACTTATCTAAGGAAGAGAAGGCCTTGAGTCCCAAGGACAAGCCTACGTATCATGTAGATTTGTTTTCTCCATACCTAAAAGATACATACTACACTTCATGTTAGTGGTATGGTGAGGATGCAACATTTAATATCCCCAATTGAATGTTGCTCACATGCTTACATATATAGGGAAATAAAGCTCAAAAATGTTTTCAGTATGCAGAAACATTAGCAGATGACATCCATAAGGCCTTTATTAGTATAAAGGAGAGGAAGAATAGAAATTTTAGGCTCTACTCCATCTTAATGCACATGATTCTATGGAGTGGACTCAAGATTTGGGACCAAACCTCAAATTCCAAGCCATTTTTGATGGGGAGATGGTCCTAGTCCAAGAGTGGAATTAGATTTGAAAAGAGAATGATTGTTAGTCTTTAAAGGCACTAAGAGGGGGGGGGGTGGATTAGTGTAACCAAAAATATGAAACGCTTGTTTAATATATTCCACAATACCCAACATGCAAATGAAAATACAATGTAAAAACTTAACAAGTAAAGCATTCATACAATGTAGGCTCAACACACAATATTTTTCCAGTGAAAATCCTTATTAGAGGGAGAAAGCCATGTGTGAGATGATAACCACAAATTTCACTAGTGCACCAAATAAATTTTCCCTTTTGGAGAAATTACAAACAACCTGTTAGGGGTATACCCGGTTAAGAGTATCTTTATCCTGATTAGAAACTAATACAAGTCCTGTTAAGAACTACCTTTTTTAGAGAATTTCAAACTCCTTTTGAGAGTTACATTGTTAGAGGATTTATGCTTAAGATCCTGTTAAAGATCCTTCTCACCCTATTATTAGTGACATTTTTAAAGGATTTAAGATGCAAACATGTTAGGGCATGCCTTGAGAAATATCCAAGAATAACTGATATAAAATGGCACTCTTTGTCTGACAGATCCACTTTAATTCTTCTCACAATGCCTCCTTAAGCATCCAAAAACTTCATACAATCACAATTTCTTATCATGTCATCAAACAACTCAACATTTTCCCTAAATATCAATTTCATCCCTCTTTTATAGAAATTTTTTCAAAGTCAGCCTCAATCTTAAAAAAAAAATTTACCCACTGATATAAAACTCAAATATGATCATGCCACAACACATTATTCACATTATAAAATCAACAAAAAATTTATCAAGTTATAAATCAAACCTATCTATCATTAAAATTGCTAGGATTTCTACCCAACAGAATGGTTTTGTGCTTAGCAAGAGATTCTTGATTCCATCATTACCGTTCATGAGAATATTCATTCTTTGGATACTACTGGTAAATAAGGGTTTCTCTTAAATTTGTACCTCTCTAAAGCCTATGATAGAGTCGATTGGAAATTCCTTTGCAATGTCTTGAAGAAATTTGGTTTTGGGGATAGAGCTATCCAGCTAATATTCCAGGTGATTTCTACTGCCTATTATGCTATCATCATTAATGGATATGCTTCCAACTTTTTTAAAAAATATAAAGGATTAAGGCAAGGAGAACCGATCTATCCCATTATTTTTACAATCATGTCTGAAATCTTGGGTAGATACCTGCATAAGTTGGTTTTGGAGGGAGATATCTGAGGTCTGCCTCCTTGAACTAATACAGTCTGCTCGCATGCCCAATTTTTGGATGATGCTATTACTATGGGGTCTTCTAATTTTAAGGAAGCCAGATCTATGAAATAAGCTCTCAATACTTGTACTAGAGCCACTAGTCAATTAATTAATTGGAATAAGAGTTCTCTATTTTTTATTAACACCCCTAAGATTAGACAAAGAAGAATAGCTCACATTCTAGGTTTTAACCTCAATAGTTTCCCTTCCGCCTATCTGGGGCTCCCTCTTGGTCTCAAAGTGCCTGATTATTTTTGGATTTATATAATTGATAAATTTAACAAAAAATTGGTTGGTTGGAAAGGAGTGCTCTTGTCTCAAGCTGGAAAAGTTACTTTGATTAAATCTACTCTCCAAAATCTGGTCATTTACGCTCTAAGTATTTTTAAGATACCAGCAAAATATGCTGAGAAAATTGAAAGTAACCAAAAGAGGTTTATTTGGTCTGGATCTAAGGAGAGGAATTTTATCCCTTTGGTGGCTTGGGATAAGGTGTGAAAACCTAAAAAAATGGGGGTTCTAGGATTGAGACCTATTAGGGTGCTCAACAAAGCTCTCTTGGCTAAACAAGCTTGGAGATTATATGGAAAAAACAAATAATGGAATATGATATGTAAAAATAAATACCTTTATGATCTTCCCTCCTTAGATCAATAACTTAATAGTGAGGAAAGTGTTGTTGGCTCTGAGATCTCAAACACTATAAACAAAGCTAGAGAGATTGCTGCTAAAGGGAAAAGATGGAGATTGGGGAATGGTAAGAAGATTAATTTATGGGAAGACGTTTGGCTAACAACCTCTTTGTAATCTCCTTGATATTCACAATATTGTGGAAATATGTAAAGTTCAAAAAGTGGAAGATTACTAGTTGGTCAGTGGCTTGGTGGATCTCCATCTTGTTAGTACTTCTTTTATTACAATAAGAAAAACTCTTTTAACCCAAAAAATCAGTGATGATAGGGAATATTCCATTGTGTGGGGAACTACTCCTTTTGGCTAGTTCTTAGTTTCTTCTACTTTTACTCTACAATTTGATATTCCTTCCATCAATTCTTTCTAGTTGAAATCTTAGAATAATATTCTAACCCTTAAAATTGAGATTTTTTCTAGATTTTCATTCAAAATAAGGTTCTTATTGTGGATAATCTTATTAAAAGGGGTTTCTTCCTTCCTAAGATATGTTGTTTGTGTTTTTCAAATGAAGAGAATTTCAATCACCTCTTCTTGCATTGCCCCTTTTCTCAACATGTATGGTCGCTTCTTCTGCAGAAATGGAATATTAGCTAGCTTTTCCCTTTCTCTCTCTAGGACTTCTTCCAGCTGTGGACATGTTTGAGTTCAAATGAGAAATTTAATTGTGCATGGAATTTGGATGCCCCTCATGTGATGTAGAATTAATGGAAGGAGAGAAATAATAGAACATTTTGAGAGAAGCAGTCCCATCCCTCTACGGTGACTGAAAAAAATTGTTAGGGGGATTTATGAAAATATGGCGACCAAATTCATCCAGAATGGAAACTACAACCAACATTTGATGGATTGATGGAACTTAAATGATACTAGGTCGAGAAACAAAAAGAGGGAAAATTGTGTCTAGACCTCGCCTCCTGATGGATGGGTCAAAATTAATTTTGATGGTGCGACAAAAGAAAATCCTAGTCCTACGGGGTGCGGTGGAGTCATCAGAGACTGTTGAGGAAATTGTTTTTCTGCTATCTTGGTCCCATTGGGATCTCAAAATAACCATGAGGCTGTTGATCTCTAATTTTTGTTGGTCATTAGTGTCCCACACTTAGTCATTTATCTAGGTAGGATAGTCAGCCATCACTATGACCAAGCTATCTAGTATAGGCCGAGCGGTAGTTATTGTCGAGTAGATAGTAGTTGCCAAGTTACACAGAAGCTGAGTGAAGTTGATTAGTTCATGCTGAGTGCCAAAGTCTTCATATGCCGAGCAAGACAGTTTTGTCATACATTTTAAGAATGGCACAAAATTTAAGGTAAATTGTTTTGAGCCGACTTTTTTGGATATTTAATTTTTTTAACAGAGTTAATTATGCATTAAATCATTTGATCCAATAAGTGGCATAGAGCCAATCAGAAAATTTGAATGCCCAAGCGGCATAAGTATTTGATCTTGATCATTGATCTAGATCTCATTGCTAGATCCATAAGGTATATTAGATTGCTTCTTACCCTAATTTTAGAGAGGATGTGTGTGTTCATACAAGAGATATGTGGAGGGTTATTTTTGAGTTAAGAAGCATAGATCTAGCAGAGCAACAAAGCAGTGAGCAGCAGAGTAAAGTTATATCAGATTATTAGATTAGAGAAGGATTGAAAAAAGGAGATCCTTCATAAGAATATGAGTGCATATCGAAGGATCAAATCTTCAGACATTCTAACAAGTGTATCAATTGAAATCTCTTAACAGAGTGGTTCTAACAGACCTTTCTAAATCTCTTAGCCTAGTGCTTACTTTATTGTAAGTTTAAATCCTTTTACAAGGTAGATTGTAATGATCTATAGCTCATAACCAAGCACACCTTTAATCAGGTAGATTACAATTGTGATCAAAATTTGTATCCCTAACAGGCACACTTTATTTCTATAGTAGTGAAGAGTTTTGTGGGTGTCATCCCCACCCCATTTTTACCTTATTGGGTTTTTGGGTTACCAAATTCTGTGTCTTGAGTTACTTATTTTATGTTATGGATGCTACTAGTTGATAGATCAATTACATTTATGGTATAGTTATGGATTAGTTTGTTTTAAATGTTAAAATTTATAAGATCTGATTTAACCCCCCCTCTCAGTATCTTGCTTTCCCATCTTGTATTTCCAACAATTGGTATCAGAGCACAGTTCTCCAACAAAAAGGGTTTAATCAGCTTGATAATTTAGATCTTGAGATGGAGGTTTACAAATTGGGTATAGTCATTGAGAATCAAAAGATTGATATTCAACTAGAATTACATCAACTTGAGACAGTAAGACATGAATTGAAGAAGTCCCTGCTAACAAGGAAAGATTTGGCCAAACAAATGAATGACACTCATTATCGGGAAGAAGAAACTGCAAATCTATTTCAGAATGGAAACTCTATTGAGAGCGATGCAACAATTTCAGATCTACTGGAAAGGAATAATACATTGCGTGAAGAAGTTAGAAACCTGAAAAGAGAGAAAGAAATGCAAACAGTAAGACTATGTGAAGTAGTGGAACAAAAGAAGAAAGTTGAAGATGACAAAGCTGTGGCTGAAGAAGACAAAAGAGTGATGACTATCATACTTGATGAAAGGACACATGATGTACAAATGATGACAAACAATCAGGTTGACATGGGGAATCAACTACTACTTGCAAATCAAGAGATCAACAGGAAAGACATAGAAATTGTGAATCTGAGATCTGAGAATAGTCAATTTAAAGATGAATTGAGATTTGAGAAACAACTTAATGAGAGATTGAATAAACCAAATGAATCTTTGAATTATTTTGAAAATATGATGGAAGCATCAAGAAGATCTAAGGACTCTTCTGGATTAGGTCATGCCAAACAACAAAAATCTTTTGAGAAAGGAGAATCATCTAAGAATAGTGAAAGGAGGAATGCAAAGACAAAGAACAACAAGCCTGTATGCTACCACTGTGGAAAAATAGGACACACAACAAATATCTGCCGAAGTATGAATGGTAAGTCCAATCCTAAAACTAAGTTCAATGGTTACTACTTTAACTATAAGAAGAATGGACATCAGGCACATGAATGTTAGGCAAAGGAAAGTAATGCATCTCCCACACCTAGATTCAATGGGTATTATTACAACTGTAAGAAATTTGGACATAGAGCACAAGATTGTAGATCTAATGCTAAACAACAATGGACATCAAGGACACAAGCAAAAACACCTAGGAAAGGAAACACTTATAATTGGGATTACAACACTTGTCATAGTTGTCATTATTGTGGTGAGTACAAACATGTTCCAAAAAACTACATAAAGATACATTTTAGAGGAAAATCTAAGAGTTGGATGAATGGAAGCCTATTTTGTTATAATTGTCTGAAAATTGGTCATTCTCGGAGATATTGCAAAACAAGGGTACCTTCTCCTAATGTTGAGCAGATTAGAGCATAGATGAACTAGACATGGATAAGAAAAGAGAAACTAGGAAACAGTGAATCTACTACAGCTGAGGTCACCCAATCCAATGGATCATGTGATCACGCCATCTCCAACTAAGAAAATGAGGTATGTGAGGAACTGTATTTATATTTTACATCTTTCATTAGTTCCTAACATATAAAAGTGCAAAATTCCATATCTTCATATGTAAAGATGCATCAAGACACATTTTTAAGATATGTACTGAGAAAATTCAATATGCACTATAGGTGTCAAGCAACAGTCTCATTGTGCACTAAGACCGAGTTCTCTAGCGTATGTCAAGCTGGTTTGATGACCAAGTAAGTTTTGTGACCGAGAGATAGAAGAGTTTTGTGAGTTGGCTGAGGAAAGTTGTATGGCACTCACTCAATGGACAACACATTTAATGATAACCTAATTTTGACCGTTGAAATTTATATAAAGGGAAGAACCATTCATTTTCATTTTCACCATGCGATTGAGAATTTTATAGAGCAGTTGAGCATTTGAGAACTTGATTTCAACAAAGATTTTTTGAAGATTTCTACAGTGTGCCATCATAAATCTTGAGTGAATAGTGTGAATTTTGATATCTGTCGAGGAACTCTATTCGTCATCTTCAAAACCCTATTTTTAGAAATCATGGCTGCAATTTCTTTCACAACAACTAACAGTATGGATAAGGAGTTGAGAAAATTTCAATTGGTTAGGAGTGGCACCTGTGTGCCTCCAAATCTTAGGGTAGTTCTTGAAAGTTCCATCTAGGGTGATTTGATCAGAGCCCTATCATCAATTCCACCCAAGGTACTTATGATTCATGATGTTAGATTGTGTTATATGTGCAAAGTGAGAGAAATTGGAGATCATGAGTTAAGGGAATCCTACAAGAAATTATGTGTGGACGGAGTCCAAAAAGATGAGTATAATTATCTAGCCAAGAGAGGGTTAACTCATGCCCTAGATTTCCTAATGGACTTAAAAATGGAATGAATAAATATTTTCCTAAGACACGTACATGACATGAACATAGGGCTGGATAATGGACCAGTAAGGATTACAAAGGAGATTAGTTTCCTAGTGGATACAGATTTTACCTATGTGTAGGCAGTAGGGTCGAGGGTATCATGGCTAAGGCCATTACCTTTTGAAGTAAATTTTGATGAGACATCTATAGCTGTAACAACTCTAGTGGCAGAGGAGATTGATAGTTCAGCCAGACATTTTAGAAACTATGAAGAAGCTAATTCCATAATCTCTATGGATTTGAAGGCTGGCACTATGGAGTGGAAAAGGAAAAAGATTGTAAAACAATTGAAGAAAATGATTGGAATAGAAAGTGATGAAGAAATAGAGGATGCAACTTTTGGTTTATCAATAGGACATGGAGAGGATATGTCTAGTGAAGAAGAGGAGAGTGAACCTGAAGAAGAAATCACTGTGAAAGCCAAAGGAAAATAGCCAGTAGTTGCCAAGGAAACTAAACTAAGCCAAGACAAATATAAGGCTACCCCTCCTGTTGCTAACTAGCCTAGGATAAGGGCATAAAATATCTCATCTCTTGTCAAGACAACTAAGGTATATACAAAGAAGAATGGTAGAGAGAGCAGTTCAGGGAAAAGAAAACAAGTTGAAACAAAGGCAGTGCTGAGGAAACTTGAGAAGAGACCGAGGAGGAAACTAATCTTGGAGAAAGAAGATGATGAGGAGAAGAAAGATATAGATGAACCAAAAAACATACCTACAACATCACATAAACCACTGAATAGTATTGATGAGGTACTTAAGAACATAAGAAGTACTGCTAGATTAGCAGGATTTAAATTTATCAAGTATGAGAAGCAAAGCATAGCAGACAAGCAAAATATTTAGGAAGCACTATTAGATATGATGGGTACATTCAAGATGAAACTTGTAGAGGTAGGAGACCTTGTCCCCACAGAAATTTATTATATTTTATCACAAAATTGGTAGTATGCATTGATGACAGAGAGACAGATAAGGGAAGGGACGTTAGCTAAGGTCATTCTTGATTTAACCAAGAAATAGATAGCCAAATTTATTGAACAATATCAAAGGAAGTTTATTCCTAAATGATGAGCCTATGCAATATTGAAAAATGATGTTGAAGGTGTAGTACAATATAGCACCAAAATTTGGAAGGAAACTTTTGGGCTATTGACCAAGAAGGAAGACAAGAAAGGTGAAGGCACCTCAGAGCCAAAGTAAATGGAAGACCATATTACTACTCTTCAGATAGAGACTGAGATGGAAATGGAAGAGAAAATAGACAATGTGCAAACTATAGATCTCACAACAGATAGTCCCATTGACACTACACTTGGAGATAACAACAATTTGAATGTCAAGGATTAGAATGAGCTGGCAGACACAGACATGCAATCACCTATTAAAACAATTGAGGCCAAGAAAAAGAAAGAAGAAGAAAAGGAGGTAAAAAATAATAATCCACCTATTTTAGAGGTTGTGCAAACATTCTTAGACAGTGGAGATAAGATAGAAGAAATTACATACAAGCCTACAGAAAAAGAGGCTATACAAGTGTTGGTGGATCTACCACACTCTGTATCATCTACTCCTAATGGACCCAAAATTGGGAGTACACCTAATCAATAGGTAATCTTGAGTCAGTTAAATACTGCACTTGAAATTAATATTGAAAAAGGAAAGGATATTGAAGAACCTAAACTGAGTATCAATTCTCCAGAACACAAGAAGAAGAAGCCAAATAAGAAGAAGTCATCAAGCTTAAATGTCACATTAGATGAAGTTATTGTGATTCCTAAATGGGATCCAGAGAACTTGTCATATGAGCAGATTCAGACTCTTGAAGACCTATTAAAGAGGAAGAAGAGACAAGAAGAAATGAAGAGGGAGCACAAGAAGAAGCAAGTCCTCCATGATATAAAGTATATTTTTGTTAAAGCATTTGACATGGAAGATGAAAATCAACAAGCACCAATTCTAGAATAGTTAGTCCACATTGTGCAAAAATTGAATGATGAAAATATTGAGGCCAATGAAAAGTTATTGCAATGGTCTGAGAGAAAATTTGAGAAAAAAGTCTTGGAGAAGATATCAGAAGAGATTGCTACTAAACAGGTTGAACTGTCTTCTCTTGTTAACATTCTTGAGGAAGTTGAAAATAATGTTTATTCTTTTTACAAAAGATTATGTGAGGTACAATTCTTTACAAAGGATAATCAACAGCTTATTGAGAAGTTGCAATTAGATTTGAAGTCAACAGCGAGATCATTGAGCATGGATGCTAGTTCTAGCTCCATACATTTTGATAGGTTGACACATGCACAAAGAAGGTTACCCGAGCTTATGGTTGAAGATGGCCGAATAAGGGCCAAATTAATAATGATTCAGACTAACCTGATACCTCATCTAGAGGTTATTCAGAAGGAACTTGCAACTGCACCTGAATTAGTCAAGAGAGATCCTCATCTCTCTATTGCAGATAGTTTGGTAAGTCTAGCTGTCGAGCTAGAAATTAAGTTACAGGTTATGAAGTCTGTTAAGGATAGTTGGGATACAACATTTGCATTGATTTTACAACTTCATAAGACATTTTTGGATAAATATAACTTAACCACTACAACTATCAGTGAAAAAAAGAAAGGGGAAATAGATAAGGGAACAGACAAAGATGTGCAAAAATAGGCATAATATTTTTTTAAGGCATGTACACTATGTAAATATTATATGAAAACCGAGGTATAATCTTAGGTGGAGTATGTTGTGTAATTAGGAAAATTTTGTGGATATAAAGAAATGATAAGTGTTTTTTCCACTAATATCAAAGGCGAAGATTGTTGATCTCTAAGTTATGTTGATCATTAGTGTCCAACACTTAGTCATTTATCTAGGTAGGATAGTCGGCCATCATTGTGATCGAGCTATCTAGTATAGGATAAGAAGTAGTTATCACCGAGTAGATAGTAGTTTCTGAGTTACACATAAGCCGAGTGAAGTTGATCAGTTCATGCCGAGCGCCAGAGTCTTCATATGCTGAGCAAGACAATTTTGTCATACAGGTCAGGAATGACACAAACTTTAAGGTAAACTATTTTGAGCCAACTTGTTTGGGTATTTAATGTTTTCAATGGAGTTAATTATGCATTAAATCATTTGATCCAATATGTGGCATAGAACCAATCAAAAAATTGGAATGCCCAAGCAGCATAAGTATTTGATCTTGATCATTGATCTAGATCTCATTGCTAGATCCATAAGGTATATAAGATTGCTTCTTACCCTATTTTCAGAGAGGATGTGTGTGTGCATACAAGAGATATGTGAAGGGTTATTTTTGAGTTAAGAAGCATAGATCTAGTAGAGCAACAAAGTAGTGAGAAACAGAGTAAAGTTATATCAGATTATTAGATTAGAGAAGGTATTGAAAAGAGGAGATCCATCATCAACATCTGAGTGCATATCAAAGGATCAAATCTTGAGACATTCTAACAAGTGTATCAGGTGAAATCTCTTAACATAGTGGTTCTAACAGACCTTTCAAAATCTCTTAGCTAAGTGCTTACTTTATTGTAAGTTTAAATCCTTTTACAAGATAGATTGTAATTATTTTTATCTCTTAACTGAGCAGACCTTTAATTAGGTAGATTACAAATTGTGATCAAACTTTGTAGCCCTAACAGGCACACTTTATTGTTGTAGTAGTGAAGATTTTTGTGGGTGTCATCCCCACCCTAGTTTTACCTTATTGGGTTTCTGGGTTACCAAATTCTATGTCTTGAGTTACTTATTTTATGTTATGGATGCTACTAGTTGATAGATCAATTACATTTATGGTATGGTTGTGGATCTGTTTGTTTTAAGTGTTAAAATTTATAAGATTTGATTCACCCCCCCTCTCAGTATCTTGCTTTCCCATCTTGTATTTCCAATAGTGGCTGAAGCCTTAGGGACTTTATATTCTTTAACCCTAGCTAAAAAAATAGAATTCAAAAATATTTGGATTGAAGGTGATTCTATGAACATAATTAAATGCCTCAGAGGTGAGTTTTCCCCCTCATGGACTATAGAGAATTCGATTGAAAAGGCCAAAAAAATTATTAACTCCTTTTTTAAAGTCCACATATCACATTCTTATAGGGAGTGTAACAACATGATATACAATTTGGCTAACCATAGTGTTAAATATAATGACATCATAATCTGGGAGGATTACAAAAATCTTAATGATGAAACCAAAGTCAGTATTAATTATGATAAGATCACTTGTAAAGAAGGAAAGTTACCCATTAATGAGGGTTAACAAATCAAGAATTACAAATTATGTAGGTGGTGATTGAAAAATATTGAGTGACGAAAAACCAAAATAATTATACTTCCTTGTCACACATTTTATGGGCTATTTTTTGTGTCTTCGATCATTCTACTAAAGGCGATTATTCAGGCGTTTCTTTCTATAAGACTTTGAAGAGTGTTGTTGATTTGAAAGTGATAAGGATGGGAGAGGATTTGAAAAGGGAAGAACCTGATAACTTCCTGAAGGTGAAGAAGGAGGATATAGTGTGGAAGAAGTTGATAAAATGGGGCTTAACTCCCTATCTGGAGAAGCTCAATGGGTATGATAAGGTTATCATGAAAAAGTTTATTAATGGATGGAAGAATGATTTTTTTAATATTGATGGGAAGAAGGTAGATCTCATGGTTGAGATCATTGGAAATGTCACTTGCATTCCCAACAAGGGTATGAATTTCTATAGAAATTGTAAGGTTTCAGATATGGCAGAAAATAAATTTATGAAATCAGAAAAAGAGAAAGGTAAATTTACTAATGCTAAAGTGAATGGATTCTATAATGTTAATAAAATTAAGGAGGTTTGGTGCAAAATTTTGATTATGATAATGTAATATGTAACTATGGATTGGCATTTTACTAGGGCCTAGTTGCACCATTTTTCACTTCTGGATTATTTTAGATATAAATACCTAGTGAATATTTTGTTTTATTTGCATAGCCCTTTGTCTAAGAGTCTTACTAAGAATAGGAAGAAGGTAAAGAAGCTAATGTTGCATGAGGACCTCATTGTACTAATCTTTGAGCATATAAGGGATAATGTCCCTGAGCCCCTGAATGATGTATGATAACTCCAACGTTAGCTTTCACACCCTCCAAGAGACTTCACTTACCTCCTAGGATCCTATTCCTCTATAGGATCTTCCAATAGACTCAAATAATTAAATAAGACCTATTTAAACTTTTCTATAAGAGTCAATCTCTGAAAACTTAACCTTGAATGATCAACACCTTAGTTTTGAATATCTCCATAAACATGCTCCAACATTGTAGGGGTATTCTCCATCATGAAAAAATTCTTTTCCTTGCCCATTTGATCCATCTTGGAAGGGTCCTCAATCATCTTCTTATCAGATTCCATGAATCATCATGAAGTAACCTTAAAAAAATAGGCCTATTCTAGTAGCCCTAACTAGTCACCTTTTCTTATTTCTGGCAAAAAAATTTCAAACAACTTGGAAAAATAAGACTTGATTTGGATACCCTTTTGGAAATTTTAAAACATTCAACAAGTTTCTAGGTCTGAAAGTGACCGTATAGGTACTTCCTACAATCAAGGACAAGAGGCCTAATAGGCCTAATTTCTAGGACTGAACTATGATTTTGATAGCAAACTTGTTCAAACCAAATCCTAAATGATTGGTAGGACTTATATATACCTAGAATGGATAGATATGATGTTTAACTTCATTAAAAATTCATTCCCTTGTACAAATCCTTACCTCCATGCAATGTTTCATCACTCTTTCTACCTCTAGACCTCTAACTAGGCTTCACAAACTCGCCTAGGGCCTAGCATATAAAATAGTTCCTCATACTTTCCAGACTCCTAAATCCTAAAAATATATACACTAATGACTCCTCTACCATTTCCATCTAATATGGATTATTATCCACGGTTAGATTTCATGGGGGATCCATGACTCTCTAAACTACTCAAAACAAGCTAAAAATGGACTCCCTGAACTAGAACACCAAAAAGAAGCACTTAGATCTACTCAAATAAACTTTCTCTTCAAATGAAAAAGTGTACTAAAAGTCTATAAAATACTAATCAATCATTAAATTTATCTTTTCAATCCATCCAATAGTACTGTCCACACAAAGTCTCAGGTTTTTCACTAAAAAATACTTGCAAAGCTCTATTTTCTAACTTTCAAACTATTACAATGCATAATGCTCCTTGAAGTTCAAGTCTTGCTTTTCATTAGATGCCATTTTAATTCTTTTTAGGGCCTATCGGCTGAGAACCACCTCCTATACCTTATGGAATCAAAAGATACCCAGATGGCATGCAATCTTTTACAATAAGTGCAAAATTGATGACAACTTCTTTTGAACATTCAGAAATTTCCTCATATGTCATGTTCCTATATTCTAGGGCTTCTAACCTCCATGTATCGAGGATCCAAATCCATTTATATCCTTATGGAATCTTTACAACAACAAGATGTGTTTAGAACACATTAAAGACTCTCACCTTAGCTAAGCTTCTAACACTAAGAAATTAAATAAACAACTAACAAAGGCTATTATTGTGACCTTAGTCCTAGTGACTAACTAACCTATCCAACATAGAAAGAGACTTTCTAAGGTCCTAAAAAAAACTAAACTAAGCTCTTGACTTGGCTAGAGTCAAGTACAAGCCAGAATTTACTAACCAATGGAGGCTAGCCTTGGTGCTCCTACACCATCCTCCCCAAAATTAAGAACTTCAATCCACCCTTGGATTGATGATGGTAGGATCAATGCCCATCCTTTTAAACTCTGATTATTTGACCCAACTTTCATCAGCAGCATTCTTTCCATACCTCTGAATGAGGTGTTCTTTATACTCCTTGAGTCTAGTCTTTTTGTAGACTCTAGTGTCTAGTACACTGTCTGGTACTGTATTTGCAATAGTAGGGAGTTGTAGATCTTCAACATCCTTAATCACCTCATGTGTGTTCTGGAAACTATCTTTCTGTGGTCCCTTGTAATGGACAAGGTCTGCAACATTAATAATATTTGACAGTCCATTGTCCTCTGATAGGTCTATCTTGAAGGCATTGTCACCATACTTTTCCAATATAGGACAGGGTCCTATCCTCCTCATTTGCAGCTTGTGAGGTTCTCCTTTTTGCAATCTAGATTTTTTTAGGTGCACCATGACAAGATAACCAACATTGAAATCCACTATCTTTTTACATTCATCCACCTTGGCTTTGTGTTTGTTGGTGTTGTCCACTAATGTCTTCCTCACTGTTTCATGAACTTCTTGCATAGAAAATGCAAAGTCATCAGCATATGCACTTTCCTTGACTCCATCTTTCAAATTCCTCAATTCATAGACACCTCTAGGATGTAGGCCATATACAATTTCAAAAGGAATCTTCCCCATGGATCTATTTATGGTTTCATTGTAGGCATATTCAACTTGCCCAATCAACTGATCCCATTGCTGTTCATACTCTTTAGTCAAGCATATTAGAAGGTTTCCAAGGCTCCTATTAACAACCTTAGTTTGACCATCAGTTTGGGGATGGTAGGCTGACCCAAAGGATAAGTTGGTGCCTAATCTTTGCCAAAGAATCTTCCAAAAATGACTCATAAACTTTGTGTCTCTGTCTGAAACAATGCTGATAGGAAATCCATGGATTCTCACTATCTCTTTGAAGAATAAAGATGCTATTTGACTTGCATCATTTTTAGTCTTACATGGCACAAAGTGAGCCATTTTACTAAATTTGTCCACAACTACATAAACACTATCCATACCTTGCCTTGTCTTGGGTAACCCAACTACAAAGTCCATGCTTAATCATTCGCAAGGCCTAGTAGGAATAGGTAGGGGCTGATAAAGACTAGCATTTGATGAAGTACCCTTGGCTCTCTGACACACAATGCAACTTTCTACATACCTCTTGATGTCAATGTTCATTCTAGGCCAATAGTAGAATCTTTGGACTAGTTCTTGTGTCTTTGTGATCCCAAAATGACCACTCAATGCACCATTTTTCTTTTCCTAAATCATATTCTCCCTAATGGAACCTCTAGGGACACATAGCTTATTGCCTTTAAACAGAAGTTTACTTTGCAAAGTATATTCAACATAATCACTATGGAAATGGTTCTTGTATTCAACACATACCTTGCAAATATCTGCAAAGTCCTCATCCTCAACATATAGATCCTTGAAGTGATCTATTCCCATGCTCTTCAACTGAATCTCTTGAATGGTAAGAGCTCTTCTTGACAATGCATCAAAAACTTTGTTTAGGACACCTTTCTTATGTTTGATTTTAAAGGTGTAAGATTGTAGGTACTCAACCCACTTCATGTGCTTGTGGCTCAACTTCTCTTCAGAATTTAGAAAACTCAAGGCTTGATTATCTGAGTACACAATGAACTCCTTGGGCAGCAAGTAGTGCCTCCACTTTCTCAAGGCTTGAACCAATGCATACAACTCAAGGTCATAAGAAGAATACTTCTTCTTTGCTTCACTCAACTTCTCAGAGTGAAATGCTACTAGTCTACTCTCTTGGCTTAGGAAAGCCCCAATAGCTATGTTTCTTGCATCACATTCAATGGTGAAGAGCTTCTCAAAGCTTGGTAGGACTAACACTGGTTGGGTAGTAATCTTTTCCTTCAGCAACTCAAAACTCTTGTTGGCTTGTTCATTCCACATGAACTTGGTCTTCATTCCTCCTTTGATTTTATCCAACATTGGAGCACAAATAGCACTAAATTGCCTTATGAACTTCCTATAATACTGAGCAAGTCCATGAAAACTCCTTACCTCTGTTGTTGTCCTTGGAGTGGGCCAATTCATGATGGCTTCTAC